>CAUDMG010002284.1:767500-782500 GCA_958450375.1 Homarus gammarus | reverse complement strand
ATACATACATATATGCATACATACATACACTGTACAGTTTCTTCCTCTTCTCTTTCCCTTCTCCCTCCTTCCTTCTCCCTCCTTCCCCCTCCTTCTTTTCATTTATATTGTCTTTGTCTCCTTCATTATCATCATCTTCCTCCACATCCTTCTCTTTCTCCTTATTACCATTCCTTTGATATCAATTGTCCTTCTTCTTCTTCCTCCTCCTTCCTTCCCCCTCTCCTTCTCTACTCTTTCTCCTCCTCCTCCCTCCCCCTCTCCTCACCTCCTCCTCTCCCCCCCTTCCTCCTGCTCCCTTCCTCCTCCTCCTCCTCCTCCTCCTCCTCCTCCTCCCTTCCTCCTCCTCCTCCTCCTCCTCCTCCCTCCCTCTCCTCACCTCCTCCCCCTCTCCTCTCCTCCTCCCCCTCTCCTCTCCTCCTCCCCCTCTCCTCTCTTCCTCCCCCTCTCCTCACCTCCTCCCCCTCTCCTCACCTCCTCCCCCTCCCCCCTCTCCTCTCCTCCTCCCCCCCTCTCCTCACCTCCTCCCCCTCTCCTCTCCTCCTCCCCCTCTCCTCACCTCCTCCCCCTCTCCTCACCTCCCCCTCTCCTTTCTCCTCTTCCTCTATCCACCACGTTTATCACCTCACGTATCCATCTCCTCTTCCTAGTCATAACACCTCGGGTAAAAGTTCTTCAGTCGTTGGCTAATTAACCCCTTAATGAGGTGATGGATGATCTGGGTGTTGGATGATCTGGGTGTTGGGTGATCTGGGTGATGGATGATCTGGGTGTTGGATGATCTGGGTGTTGGATGATCTGGGTGTTGGATGATCTGGGTGATGGATGATCTGGGTGTTGGATGATCTGGGTGTTGGATGATCTCGATGTTGGGTGATCTGGGTGTTGGATGATCTGGGTGTTGGATGATCTGGGTGTTGGGTGATCTGGGTGTTGGATGATCTGGGTGTTGGATGATCTGGGTGTTGGGTGATCTGGGTGTTGGATGATCTGGGTGTTGGGTGATCTGGATGTTGGGTGATCTGGGTGTTGGATGATCTGGGTGTTGGATGATCTGGGTGTTGGATGATCTGGGTGTTGGGTGATCTGGGTGTTGGGTGATCTGGGTGTTGGATGATCTGGGTGTTGGGTGATCTGGGTGTTGGGTGATCTGGGTGTTGGGTGATCTGGGTGTTGGATGATCTGGGTGTTGGGTGATCTGGGTGTTGGATGATCTGGGTGTTGGATGATCTGGGTGTTGGATGATCTGGGTGTTGGGTGATCTGGGTGTTGGGTGATCTGGGTGTTGGGTGATCTGGGTGTTGGATGATCTGGGTGTTGGGTGATCTGGGTGTTGGATGATCTGGGTGTTGGATGATCTGGGTGTTGGATGATCTGGGTGTTGGGTGATCTGGGTGTTGGGTGATCTGGGTGTTGGGTGATCTGGGTGTTGGGTGATCTGGGTGTTGGGTGATCTGGGTGTTGGGTGATCTGGGTGTTGGGTGATCTGGGTGTTGGATGATCTGGGTGTTGGGTGATCTGGGTGATGGATGATCTGGGTGTTGGATGATCTGGGTGTTGGATGATCTGGGTGTTGGATGATCTGGGTGTTGGATGATCTGGGTGTTGGGTGATCTGGGTGATGGATGATCTGGGTGTTGGGTGATCTTGGTGTTGGATGATCTGGGTGCTGGGTGATCTGGGTGTTGGATGATCTGGGTGTTGGGTGATCTCATCCCCCACTCCTCTCCTTTCATCATCAACTTTTCACCATCACCACCATCATTATCTTCTCCCCCTCCTCCCCCTCCTCCTTTATCACCGTCTCCCAGAGAATCATTAATAAACTGCTAAAGTCTTTTTCTCTCCGCCTGTGTCTCGACCTTCCAGCCATTAACTAGTTTCCCCCCTTCCCTTACCCCCGACTAACCCCTTCAACCCTTTCCCTTACAACTACCTCACCCTTTACCTCCCTACCCCCCCCACCCCCCACCCCCCACCCCCCCTATTCTCCCCACCCCCCCTCCCCTTCCACCTATTCTCCCCACCCCCTAAACTAACTAAGACTGATTAATGTGGGGAAGCAGCCATCATTACTTAGTCCTTTATATATACAGTAAAACTTTATTAATAGTTTCGGGGTATTTTTTGGTATTTTTAGTGAACTTTGATTTTTGTTTTTTTTTTTCGAATTATTTAGGAGTTTTTGTCACTTTTTTCTGCAGGTTTTGATTTTTTTTTTTGTATTATAATTTTTTTTCCGAGGTTATTAAATAGTTTTCATAGTTTTAGGATTTTTGTTTCTTGATATTTTTGTGATGAATTTGTTTTAATAGTTTTTATGATTTTTTTTCACATAATGAATTCATCTCTGCGCTTATTATTATTATTATTATTATTATTATTATCATCATCATCATCATCATTATTATCATCGTTCTTTTGTTGTCTTTTATCCAAGTAACATTTTTTTTATTATTTCAACACGTAACTAATTTCCTAAGTAAATTCTCCAATTCCTATTTTTCCTATATTTATTATTCACTAAACTCAATTATCAAACCTTCCTACTTTAACAACTGTTTTTTTTATTCCTTTCTTATTTATCTAACTAACTTTCTCTACCTTTCTATAATCGTGTTATAAGAGTCACTCAACTTTCACTATTTTTTATCTATTCTATATTCTAACAGCTGACTGACTGAGTGTAAACAAACATCTCACAGCTGACTGAGTGTAAACAAACATCTCACAGCTGACTGACTGAGTGTAAACAACCATCTCACAGCTGACTGAATGTAAACAAACATTGTACTGCTCGTTCATTGGCTGGAGGAGAACCAATGAGGTGGGATGTAGATCGCTGGGTGTGTGTAGTGGTGGTGGTGGAAGGCACGCGACACTGGTGAATCTGGGAGAGAGAGAGAGAGAGAGAGAGCTGGAACAAGGTACTGGAAGAGGACACTGGAACAGGGCTTTCTGGAAGGGGTGTTTACATAGAAAATCAAAACAAACATATTTTTCCCTCGTCTTCTGCTGAGTCAGTCTCTCTGGGCTGAAGAAAACGTAACCTACTGAATCAGATATAAGCCAAGAACTACAAAGGGCTTATACCAACTAGAAACACAACACAACACATCTCAGTCCAGCACAACACTTTACAACATAACATAACACAACACAACACAGTCCAACACAACACAGTCTAACATAACACTTCACAACACAACACAGTCCAACATAACACAGTCCAACACAACACAGTCCAACATAACACTTCACAGCACAACACAGTCCAACATAACACTTCACAACACAACACAGTCCAACATAACACCGCACATCACAGCCCAGCCCAGCACAACACAGTCCAACATAACACTTCACAACACAACACAGTCCAACATAACACCGCACATCACATCATAACCCAGCACAACACAACATAGTCCAACACAACATAGTCCAACACAGTCCAACACAACACAGCACAGCACAACATAACAAGGTCCAACACGACACAGTCCAGCACAGCCCAACACAGCACAGGAGAGGTGTGGATAAGAGATGAAATAGCGTGACTGTTAGCCCAAAAATACGTCGTCAGCGAAATTGCCTGACAAGGGAGTGAAAAATTCTCTCTCTCTCTCTCCTTTGCATCATGTTGTCTGGCTCTCCTCTCCTTTCTCCTTTAATGAAGTGCGTGGAGAGAGGGAGACAAGAGAGGAAGAAGAGAAGAGGAAGAAGATAAGAATGAGGAGGAGGAGGAGGAGGAGGAAGAGGAAGTAGGGAATAAAGTTGTTAAGTATCTCATGTTCTTATATTTCTCTCTTATTTCGTTATTTACTTTCTTCTTTCTTTACTCTTATCCTTTTATTCCGTTTTGTCTATTTTTTCTTATAGATAAATTCATTATGGTTACCTGTGACATACCTCCATCATTAGCTGCCACCACCCACCAGTTATATTTATTTACGAAAAAAAAAATATATAAAAATCATTCTCTTATTCGTCACGGTGGAGCAGCAAAATCCAGTTACCAACGGGGGGGAAAAAAAAAAATAAATTCCCATCATCATAAACGTGTTAAATTCCAGAAACGCGGGACAGAATTTACCCTGATCATCGAATGTTGGAAATTAGGTGGCAACTGGAGACACCCTGAGGAATATTGTTGCCATGAGTGTTGTGTTGTGTTATTGTGGTGGCTATTATTATTATTATTAGTAGTAGTAGTAGTAGTAGTAGTATACAAGGAAAACTATTCAATCAATCGAAAGTCAGCACCCTTCATGACCAGCTAATCCGAGGCCACCCACCTTCCGTGATCAGCCAATCAGGTTTTAGAATCCGTAAACGCTTAAACCAATTCTACAACATGAATACTTTCGCTCATCGGTGCCTGAGGTGTCGAACGTTCGCCAGACACTGAAAGGACGAATATATAAAGTATTATGGGGCATCACCGGAAGGCTAGGTGAATAAAGTGCACTTAAGAGAGTATCACTTAACACTTTAAAAGAAGATAAAGTGACTTAAAATTTAATATTAATGTTTATGAAGATGGAGACTTAAAATGGGAATATATTACCTTTAGAAGAGATGGTCATACATACATACATACATACATACATACATACAAAAATCGGTAACAATATAAAGGGGAAACAAATAAATAAATAAAAATACGCGATGAGAGGATGTTAGCGGAACGAAAATATAAAAAATAAAAAAAAAATATTGAAGCAAAGAATAAAATGGTGGCCCCTCACACCCAGCGTACAGAAAACGGAATATAAAGACTAGGGAAAAAACACAATAAACGAGTCATGAATATGGAGATGAAGAGGAAGGAGAAGAAGAGGAGGAAGGAGAAGACGAGAAAATGGAGAGATGCAGGAAGACGATGAAGGAAGGGAAATGAAAGAGATGGGAGGAGGATGAGGGAAACGGTATGGACAAGAGGAAGAGGGAGGTTAAGAGGATACGGAAGAGGGGTTAAAGGCAACGAATGGAGGGAGATAAGGAAGGAATGAAAGAAAATGGAAGAGTAATGAGAGCAGGAGATGAGAGAGAGAGGAAGAAAGATAAGAAGAGGGAGATGGAAGACGTGATGAAGACCGATAAGGAAATGAGAGGAGATGAAAGACAGAAGAGAAAGGACAGAGAAAAGAAACAAAGACAGATAGATAGAGAGAGAGAGAGAGAGAAGAGTCACAGAGATAGACAGATGGACAGACAAACAGGAGAAGAGACAGACAGACAGAAAGACAGACAAAATACCGTCAGTTTCCTTCGTAAACTCTGAAGCCAAACTTGTTATGCTTCCAAATGGTCGCCTGAGAGAAGTATTTTCCTTTAATTCACAGCTAAATGATTCTCCTGCACCCGGAAACTTTCTATTTTGCTATCATAAACTTGTTTCAGAGTTGTTTCAGACGTTTTTGACCCAGCAAATGGACAAGACGAGGAAAATAAACGCCCGGGGTTCACTTCTCACTCGGTTCGAACCCCTAGTCCGTAAACAAAACAGGGATTCGTAACATTCTTGAATTACTTATGGCATGAAAATGATTCTTTTAATAATAATAATAGTAATAATAGTAATAATTATATTAATAATATCTTTAGTGGCTCAGTAGTAAAAGATATAGAGAACCGTACAGAAGAATGAATATGTAAATATACAATACACTGCAATAGGTAATTATTTTAAGCATAACAATAAGCATTAGGTAATATTTATAATTTTATGTGTACTGTTAATTGTGTGATCGCTTATAGATGGCTTCAATCCTTTATCGATAACAGAAACAATAGACAATAGAAATTTCGATCGTTTGTGAAATAATAAAAATATAGACATAGATATTTGGTCGATTGTAACAAAAAACAAAAACAAAAGCGAATCAACAGAGTGCAGTAGAGTTTGGTCGTTTATTTATATAAAACTGAGGGAGAGACAACTAGTCACGGAGTATTTTGCCATTTTGAAACTAAATGAAGATGAATATAGACGATGGAAAAGTTTGGACGCTCGTAGAGGAAACTGCAGCAGACTTCAGAATGGCTTGATCACTTATAAATGTAAAATGGATAGGGTTTACACGCTTATAGATAAAAAAAGGTTCCACACGCCTATAGCTAAAACTAGAAAGGTTTTACATGCCTGGCAGCTAAAAATATAAAGGGTTTCCACTCATAGATATCAACACTAGACTACAGAAAACATCCATAGCTAAACAAAACAACATCAAATGAATTCTGACAGTAGATAAAAAAAATACCATGCACTACAGAACGCCTGGTCGCTTCTAACTACAAAAAGAACAGAAAGAAAAACAATTTATACCGCAGAGCTCTACAGTAGGTTACGTCTGGTTACAAAAAAAAAAGACGCAATACGCTACAGAACCGACCGATCACGACTGGTTACAAAAAAATAAAGCCATTCCGAACCAGTTAGATGATTTTTGTACCTGAGTTTTGTGTGTTTGTGTGTGGGGGGGGGGGGGAGAGGGGGCGGGATTCATCCGTGGGGGAATCTTCAAGTCACCATCCCGCGGGGGGGGGGGAGGGAGGAGGGACGGAGGGGGGGGGGGGGCGTATTTCTGCTCACTTATTCAGAGCCTGACTTTCTCACCAAGGCCTGACTCAGCTCTCGCAAGATTTGGCTTACTTATTCAGTATTCAACTTAGTCGTCATATACCTAAGCTTGAGTCGGCACTTTCCTGGGCGTTACTCACTCACACACTCACTCACTTACTTACTTACTTACTTAACTTACCTCGCATTAATAGAGTTTGGCTTACTCACTTGAAACCTCTCATTTTACTTATCACGGTTTGATTTACTCATTTAGTTTGACTCATTTACTCAAAATATAACCTTGACCTGACTTAACCCTCCGATGACCTCACTTACCGCCCCCCCCCCCCTCAGGTCAACCATTACCCAAAACTTGTTATATTGTTGACATTATGAACAGGTGATCATGGAGAGAGGATTGTGGGTCCAGATGGCAGAAAGTAAACAGAGAGAAATGACCTTAAAGGGATGGGTGTGGGTTGGAGAGGTGGGTGGGAGAGGTGGTGGGTTGGGCGGGTGGGGTGGGGTGGTGGGTGAGAGGGGGTAGGTGGAGTGGGATGCTGTGGTCCTTCTCACCTGTGTAATTAGATGAGACAGGTGAGGGTGGCATCTCCTCATGAGGGTCCACTGAGGCAAGACGGATGTGTGTACCAACTGAGACTGAAAACAAGAAAGAGAGAGTGTGTGTGTGTGTGTGAGAGAGAGATTGGTAGATAGAGTAATTGAAAGATAGAAAAGAGAGAGAGAGAGAGAGAGAGAGAGAGAGAGAGAGAGAGAGTGTTAAAAAGCTCTACATCAGCAACACACTCCCCCCCCCCCCCTCCTCTCTTTCTCTTCCTCCTCGTACACCAAAATCGGGAATCGAAACTCCTTAAATTACGCCTGGCGGTGACGTGGAGGGCCGCAGCTCCGCCAGACGAACCAAGGAGACTTACGACCGCTTGCCTGGCGAACGAGATATGTATCTACAAAAAAAAAAAGTCCGAGGGATAAAGTCCGATGAAGTAGAAAGTCCGAAGAGCATAAGTTAAACGAAGAAAAGAGCATGATGGAGAGCATGATGGAGAGCATGATGGAGAGCATGAAGGAGAGCATGATGGAGAGCATGAAGGAGAGCATGAAGGAGAGCATGATGGAGAGCATGAAGGAGAGCATGATGGAGAGCATGATGGAGAGCATGATGGAGAGCATGAAGGAGAGCATGATGGAGAGCATGATGGAGAGCATGATGGAGAGCATGATGGAGAGCATGAAGGAGTAAATTAATGTTTTCTGTGACGCTAATATGGATTTTTTTCTTCGTTTTTTTGGCGTTTTTTTTTATTGTGCTGTTGTTATTGTTTTTATTATTGTTATTATTATTATCTTTTTAATATCTAAAATTCTTCTTCCTCCTCCTCCTCCTTCTCCTTCCTTTCTCACCTCTCTTCTTCCTTCCTCTCTCCTCCTTCTCTCCCTTTTCCTCCCTCCTACTCCCCTCCTCCTCCTCCTATTCCCCTCCCCCTCCTACTCCACTCCAACCCGCCTCCTCCCCCTCCTCCTCCCCTCCCCCCTCCTCCTCCTACTCACCTCCCCCCTCCCCCCTCCCTCCTCCTCCTCCTCTTCTTCCCTCTCTACCTTAATCTCCACCTCAATCTCTGTCTCTTCCTCCTCCATTTCCTCCTAACCCATTCCCCCTACCTCTTCCCCCTTCCTCTTCCCCTTACCTCTTCCCCCTTCCTCCTCTTTCCCCCTTCCTCTTCCCCTTTCTCCCCCCCCCCCCTCACAAGACACAACACCCTCGGACCTGACTCGTCTTTATCTTGAGTCAGTTATTGAGTCAACCAGCTGTTTATGTTGAGTCACCTATAGCAACCCTAACATGACCTAACAGGACCTAACGTGACCCAACATGACTCAATATGACCATTAATTACCACCTGGTTGGCCATAATTCTTGATAATAATTAGTGTTGAGTTAGGTGGCTGTAACGTATTGAATATAATTAACAAAAACACCTGATATATGACCACTACGATAATTAACGAATAATTACTCAAGAGGTGGGGAGGGGGAGGAAGAGGTAGGGGGGGAAGAGGTAGGGGGGAGGAAGTGGAGTGGTGGATTAGTGGGAAGGGGGAGGAGGTGTAGGATAGGGTGGGGGTGGAGGGGAAGGTATGGGTGGGGGGAGTTGTAGAAAAGGGGTGAAGGGTTGGTAAGTCAGGGTAGGGGTGAATATGGGGGGGGGGGGGTTAACAGGGTAGGGGTGCAGGGCAAGAAATAAGGGCGGCAGGTCGAGTCATAACTCACACTGGTAGCTGGTAACTTCCTCCCGTCGCCCAGTTCACAACCTCTGCCAGTCCACTTTTCAATTTTCATATTCCATTTTTATTTAATATAATTTCCTCTCTCTCTCGCTGTCGGGACCCGAGGGGAGGGGGGGCATCACTCCGTATACCCGCCCTGTGTATGAGAGGAAGAGGATATGGCTCTCTAAGACGTGATAGCGCCCTGTAAAGACTCCATATCTTACACCCATGACCGAACATGCACAAAGGATTATCGTACATCCGCAACTAACCCGTCACCGAAAGTAAACAATGTCGTACGTTTATAACTATAATATCGTAGAGGAATCAGCCATGTCCGACACATTTCAAGAGACTTAAAAATCTATACGAGGTGGGAGCAAACATCACACACACCTCTAGGGTCGGTTATAGACTATAAATTACAGGGTCACACAATAACTAGGGATATTACACATCACCCGGCGATATGGTGCACTTAAAGTCTGCATCATGTAGCGAGTGTCAATACGAGGTGCTGGAGGGGTGATGGAGGCCGGGCGGGCAAGCTGTGGGCGGCGCGAAATTGAATATCAACATTGGGACAAAACGAAGCTGTTATTAGTGTTTTAGTATCGGGAATAATCCACTGATGGCTTGGCAGGCTGATTAGATAAATAACTATCGGTATTCTGCTTTCGGTAGTGGGGGAAAAATTTGGCACCAGATTGACAGGGAGCAACAACCTCCCGGTGTGGATATTTTAGGCCGGAAGAAGAAATTGATGGAATTCTTATGTTTTTTTTTTCTCTTGATATTTCTAAAGGATTTATATACGTGTGTTAAATATAAACCCAGATTAAAACCTAGATTAAAACCCCGAATAAACCCCTAAAACTTAAGTATAGTGTTTTTTTTTTTTTTTTTTGCCAGAGATAATTTTGATTGTTTTTATTGCTATGTCTTATTAGATAGTAGTTAATAATGATGTGGTAAAATTGGTCTTGAATCAGTAAACCAAACTGTTGATAAATTAGATAAGTTTAATATGAGGTAAAGTTAAATAATGATACTATTGAGTATTTACGTGTTTATAATGATCGTCAATATAAACAGACGAAAAATTATACCAAAATTATACAAATATATAAAAAAAGTATCACCCGTTATATTAATGTCTTGATCAGCAACACAAGCCAACTCCTGGTGTGTGTGTGTGTGTGTGTGTGTGTCCTGGCCATGTCCCCCCCCCCCCCCTACACATCAAATATGTATCTAAACATGTATCCCTAGGTAGAGTCAGCAGTACAGTCAGGACAGCAATATTGTTCAGCATAGATTTACAGAACGACTATAACTTAACGTCAATACATAGCTGAGAGCGGGTGGTAATGTATGCTGAGGGTGGGGTGTGGGTGGAGGGTGAAGGGTGGGGGTGGAGGGTGGGGGGTGAAGGGTGGGGGTGGAGGGTGAGGGTGAAGTGTGAGGGTAGAGTGTGAGTGTGAAGGGTGAGGGCGGAGTTTGAGGGTGAAGTGTGAGGGTAGAGTGTGAGGGTGAAGTGTGAGGGTAGAGTGTGTGAGTGAAGTGTGAGGGTAGAGTGTGAGGGTGAAGTGTGAGGGCGGAGTGTGAGGGTGAAGTGTGAGGGTAGAGTGTGTGAGTGAAGTGTGAGGGTAGAGTGTGAGTGTGAAGGGTGAGGGCGGAGTGTGAGGGTAGAGTGTGTGAGTGAAGGGTGAGGGTAGAGTGTGAGGGTGAAGGGTGAGGGCGGAGTGTGAGGGTAGAGTGTGTGAGTGAAGGGTGAGGGTAGAGTGTGTGAGTGAAGGGTGAGGGCGGAGTGTGAGGATGTTTCTTTGTTGTTATTTTTCTATGTTAGTTCGTTAACAAAATTTCTTTTATTTTGATTAATATTTCATTTTTTCTCCTTTATTATTCAGTGTGTGTGTGTGTGTGTGTGTGTGTGTGTGTATGTGTGTGTGTGTGTGTGTGTCCTCCGTTAGAGCTGTTTTCAAATTCCTTAAGCCCTTTCTTCCTCCTCCTCTCCATCCTCCTTCTTCTTTCTCCTCCTCCTCCTCCTCCTTCCTTCTCCTCCTCCTCCCCCCTTCTCCTCCTTCCTTCTCCTCCTCCTCCCTTCTCCTCCTCCTCCTCCCTTCTCCTCCTTCCTCCTCCTCCTCCTTCTTCCTTCTCCTCCTCCTCCTTCTTCCTTCTCCTCCTCCTTCTCCTCCTTCCTCTCCTCCTCCTCCTCCTTCTTCCTTCTCCTCCTCCTCCTTCTTCCTTCTCCTCCTCCTTCTCCTCCTCCCTCTCCTCCTCCTCCTCCTTCTTCCTTCTCCTCCTCCTTCTTCCTTCTCCTCCTCCTTCTCCTCCTTCCTTCTCCTCCTCCTCCTTCTTCCTTCTCCTCCTCCTCCTTCTTCCTTCTCCTCCTCCTTCTCCTCCTTCCTTCTCCTCCTCCTCCCTTC
Organism: Homarus gammarus; assembly: GCA_958450375.1. Lineage (NCBI taxonomy): Eukaryota > Metazoa > Arthropoda > Malacostraca > Decapoda > Nephropidae > Homarus > Homarus gammarus. The sequence continues at coordinate 771,214 of CAUDMG010002284.1, read as the reverse complement.
TCCTCCTCCTCCTCCCTTCTCCTCCTTCCTTCTCCTCCTTCCTCCTCCTCCTCCTTCTTCCTTCTCCTCCTCCTCCTTCTTCCTTCTCCTCCTCCTTCTTCCTCTCCTCCTCCTCCTCCTTCTTCCTTCTCCTCCTCCTCCTTCTTCCTTCTCCTCCTCCTTCTCCTCCTCCCTCTCCTCCTCCTCCTCCTTCTTCCTTCTCCTCCTCCTCCTTCTTCCTTCTCCTCCTCCTCCTCCTCCTCCCTCTCCTCCTCCTCCTCCTCCTTCCTTCTCCTCCTCCTCCTTCTTCCTTCTCCTCCTCCCTCTCCTCCTCCTCCTCCTTCTTCCTTCTCCTCCTCCTCCTTCTTCCTTCTCCTCCTCCTTCTCCTCCTCCCTCTCCTCCTCCTCCTTCTTCTTCCTCCTCCTTCTTCCTTCTCCTCCTCCTTCTCCTCCTTCCTTCTCCTCCTCCTTCGTGGACTTAGCACCCTCATCTGGGTCATTTCTCACACGAGCAAGAATCTATTCGGCACCTCATATATTCACAGTGACCCCTCCCTCCCTCCCTCCCTCCCTCCCTCACCTCCCTCCCTCCCTCACCTCCCTCCCTCCCTCCCTCACCTCCCTCCCTCACCTCCCTCCCTCCCTCACCTCCCTCCCTCACCTCCCTCCCTCCCTCACCTCCCTCCTTCCCTCCCTCCCTCACCTCCCTCCCTCACCTCCCTCCCTCCCTCCCTCCCTCCCTCACCTCCCTCCCTCCCTCACCTCCCTCCCTCCCTCCCTCCCTCCCTCCCCTCCCTCCCCCCCTCCCTCCCTCCCTCCCTCCCTCCCTCACCTCCCTCCCTCCCTCCCTCACCTCCCTCTCTCCCTCCCTCCCTCCCTCCCCTCCCTCCCCTCCCTCCCTCCCCCCTCCCCCTCACCTCCCTCCCTCACCTCCCTCCCTCCCTCACCTCCCTCCCTCACCTCCCTCCCTCCCTCCCTCCCTCCCTCACCTCCCTCCCTCACCTCCCTCCCTCACCTCCCTCCCTCCCTCCCTCCCTCCCTCACCTCCCTCCCTCCCCCCCTCCCTCCCTCCCTCCCTCACCTCCCTCCCTCCCTCCCTCACCTCCCTCCCTCCCTCCCTCCCTCCCGCCCCTCCCTCCCTCCCGCCCTCCCTCCCTCCCCTCCCTCCCTCCCTCCCTCCCTCCCCCCCCTCCCGTCTTCATCACCTGTTATGTCTTATTCATCATCTTTACTGTATTCCACCATGTATTAAATCCTCTCTCTCTCTCTCTCTCTCTCTCTCTCTCTCTCTCTCTCTCTCTCTCTCTCTCTCTCTCTCTCTCGTGTAAATATTAATTATCTCTCACAATAAATTAAATAAGTATCAAAGAAAACCACACAAAAATTATTTAATTAGAGAAAATTGTTCTTTGTGTAATCTCTTTTTTTATGGTATCCTCATGTAAACTTAATCCACTCGTGTGTGGGTGTGTGGGTGTGTGTGTGTGTGTGTGTGTGGGTGTGTGTGTGTGTGTGTTCTTTGTTTTATTATATATTTATCATTTTACTGTACTTATGCTATTGTGTGACTGTCTTTCTTACCCGACTGACTTACTGATGGAAGGAGGGAGAGAGTTGATGGTGTGGACGAAGGGAGGTCTGTGAGGGAGGTCTGTGAGGGAGGTCTGTGAGGGAGAGAGAGAGAGAGAGGAGAGAGAGAGGGAGGGAGAGAGGGAGAGAGGGGGGAGGGAGGGCCACCTGTGCAAGAGTGTGGCAGAAGAGTTCGGCTTTGTTCCCGCCCCCACCCACACACACTTGGCTCCCCCGCAGTCAACATTTCTTGGAAGGGACACACCCACTTTCCAGAATATACCTCGCTTCTTCCTCTTCCTCCCTATTCCTCTTCCTCTCCCTCCCTATTCCTCTTCCTCTCCCTATTCCTCTTCCTCTCCCTAGTCCTCTTCCTCTCCCTATTCCTCTTTCCCCCTCCCTATTCCTCTTCCCCCTCTCCTCCATTCATATCCGCTGTACTGTAGAGAGATACAAATGTTCCCCCCAACACGTCTACAGCTAAATAACACACACACTAACACACACACACACTAACACACACACACACACACTAACACACACACACTAACACACACTAACACACACACACACACACACACACACACACGCGGTTAATAGTGATTGTGGTGGTACCGTGTGGATAATATTAGAACAGAGAAGATAGTAAACACTGAAATATAAATAAACAAGTGAATAACTGAGCTTACCACTAGGTGAATCATGGTTACGACACTGAAGGTAAACTGTAGTAGATGGAGACGTAAACCACTAGGTGAGTCGTTCCATTAACTACCCCACAACAATTAGCCATCTGACGTGAATCAAAGTATCCCTCACACAGGAACATCCGTCAGTTAGGTCAGAATAGGTGTTGAGTGACGTTACTTATACTCGGTCAAAGAGCTGTAGGCATAATAGACCTTATGACACTAGGGTGTGTTATTTATCGCCGCCAGGAAGGTTCCCTCACCCTCCCTCACCCTCCTTCACCCTCCTTCACCCTCCCACACCCTCCCTCACCCTCCCACACGTTCCCTCACCCTCCCTCACCCTCCTTCACCCTCCCGCACCCTCCCTCACCCTCCCTCACCCTCCTTCACCCTCCCACACGTTCCCTCACCCTCCCTCACCCTCCTTCACCTTCCCGCACCCTCCCTCACCCTCCCACACCCTCCTTTACCCTCCCACACCCTCCCTCACCCTCCCTCACCTTCCCGCACCCTCCCTCACCCTCCCACACCCTCCCTCACCCTCCTTCACCCTCCCACACGTTCTCCCACTCTCCCGCACCCTGGCCATCCATAACTCGGGTGAATAAGCTTGTCTAGGGTCATTACACCGCTAACTCTCTCTCTCTCTCTCTCTCTCTCTCTCTCTTCCTCAGCATCCATATATTCATCACTCCCTCCCTCCGTCACTCCCTCCCTCCCTCCCTCCCTCCCTCCGTCACTCCCTCCCTCTCTCCCTCCCTCCCTCCGTCACTCCCTCCCTCCCTCCCTCCCTCCCTCCGTCACTCACTCCCTCCCTCCCTCACTCCCTCCCTCCCTCCCTCCCTCCCTCCGTCACTCCCTCCCTCTCTCCCTCTCTCCCTCCCTCCCTCCCTCCCTCCCTCCCTCCGTGTTATCGTGGCCTACACACACGTTCCCTCCATCCTTCACCAGATTTTACTACCTCCACCCCCTCCTCCCCTCCCCCCCTTCATTTCCCTTCCCTCCATCACCTTAATCCCCTCCCTTAGCCCTCTGTACTCAGCCTCCCCCTGTTACTGCCCCTTCCCCCCCCCTTGCCTCCTACCTACTGCTTCCACCTCTCCTTTCCCATCCACTGTACATCCCCATGATCCCCTCCTTCCCCTCCCCCTGTACCTTCCCCCTCCTCCATCCCCCTGTACCTTCCCCCTCCTCCCTCCCCCTGTACCTTCCCCTTCCCCCCTCCCTGCCCACCCCCCTGCTCCCCCCACCCTCTGTATAGGGGTATGGAAGGGGAGAGAAGCCCCCCCCCCCTCCACTAAAGCTTCACTTCCAGATGGTGTAATGCAGTCTTAGCGCTGATGACGTCATTTTAGGGGGCCGGGTCGGGTGGTGGGGAGGAAATTGGCAGTAGCGTTAACCTCCGCCTCCAGAGTCCACGAGAGGTTGGCTTACTGTGACCTCTCTCTCTCGGATAGGTATTGTTGTAGAAGAG
>CAUDMG010002284.1:745000-765000 GCA_958450375.1 Homarus gammarus | reverse complement strand
TCTCTCTCTCTCTCCCCCCCCGTTATAGGTGAAGGTATGGCGTAAATCCCTAGGTAGGCGTGCTGGAGGTAAACATGACCCTGGTGGTGGTAGTGGTGGTGGTAGTGAGGGTAGTGGTGGTAGTGGTGGTGGTAGTGAGGGTAGTGGTGGTGGTAGTGGTGGTAGTGGTGGTGGTAGTGAGGGTAGTGAGGGTAGTGGTGAGGGTAGTGAGGGTAGTGGTGGTGGTAGTGGTGGTGGTAGTGAGGGTAGTGGTGGTGGTAGAGATGGTGGTAGTGAGGGTAGTGGTGGTGGTAGAGATGGTGGTAGTGAGGGTAGTGGTGGTGGTAGAAATGGTGGTAGTGAGGGTAGTGGTGGTGGTAGTGAGGGTAGTGGTGGTGGTAGTGGTGGTGGTAGAGATGGTGGTAGTGAGGGTAGTGGTGGTGGTAGTGGTGGTGGTAGTGAGGGTAGTGGTGGTGGTAGAGATGGTGGTAGTGAGGGTAGTGGTGGTGGTAGAGATGGTGGTAGTGAGGGTAGTGATGGTGGTACAGATGGTGGTAGTGAGGGTAGTGGTGGTGGTAGAGATGGTGGTAGTGAGGGTAGTGATGGTGGTAGTGAGGGTAGTGGTGGTGGTAGAGATGGTGGTAGTGAGGGTAGTGGTGGTGGTAGAGATGGTGGTAGTGAGGGTAGTGGTGGTGGTAGTGAGGGTAGTGGTGGTGGTAGAGATGGTGGTAGTGAGGGTAGTGGTGGTGGTAGAGATGGTGGTAGTGAGGGTAGTGGTGGTGGTAGTGAGGGTAGTGGTGGTGGTAGTGGTGGTGGTAGTGAGGGTGGTAGTGAGGGTAGTGGTGGTGGTAGTGGTGGTAGTGGTGGTAGCAGCATTGGTGGCACCGTTATACTGTACACACCCCGTTATTACGATCCTCTTTCGATTCTCTTGCGTTTTTTCTTATTTCTTCCTCTTTATTATTGTTATACTTTTGTTTTTTTGTTTGTGTTTCACCTTATTTGTGTTTCTGTAGCGTTTATTGGTTTTCCTTGTTATCACGTCTCTTTTGCTGTTACTGTCTATTGTTCGTCTTTATTTTTCTGGCTTTTGTTTTTGCTGCGACTTTTATTCCCAGGTTTTTTTTATTTGTAAGTATTTTTTTATTTTTTTATTTATTTATTTAGATACTTTTTGAAAGAATTTTTTAGTTATTTTTAATTTTTTTTTAAAGCTTTTATTTTGATTTCATTATTTATTACGTTATTTACTAACTTAATCATTCCTTTATCTTCTACGACTCATTATTATTAACTTGTTTTGGTTTATTAACGATCATTTAATTAATAATGTTCAGCCAATGTTCAATTCGTGTTCAGCCCGTCAGTGTTCAGCCCGTCAGTGTTCACCCCGTCAGTGTTCAGCCCGTCAGTGTTCACCCCGTCAGTGTTCACCCCGTCAGTGTTCACCCGTCAGTGTTCAGCCCATCAGTGTTCAGCCGTCAGTGTTCACCCCGTCAGTGTTCAGCCCGTCAGTGTTCACCCCGTCAGTGTTCAGCCGTCAATGTTCAGCCCGTCAGTGTTCAGCCCATCAGTGTTCAGCCGTCAGTGTTCACCCCGTCAGTGTTCACCCGTTTTCTATAATCCTTCCAGAATCCATTTAAGGGGGGGGGGGGAGGACTCTCGTGTCTTGCCCCAGAATGTAGATGACTTAAGTATTTTTTTATGGGGGGGGTTGTATTAGTTATGGTCTATGGTTAAATGGGGAGTTTAGATTTAACTATTGTAATTGAGTTTCAGTCATAATGGGTTCCTGTGTTAATGGGTCTTTTGTCGTAATTGGTCTTAGTAGTTTTGAATAAGTTCTATTGGGTCTTAGTTTTAATGGGTCCCAGTCTTATTCGGTTCCAATCTTACTGGGTTCTATTATGGTTTCAATGGGTTCCAAGACTAATGGAGCCCAGTCTTAGTGCAGCATAGTGGTTAGGTTAGGTTAGGTTAGGTTAGAGTGAGATTAAGTTAGGGTAAGTTAATATTAGGTTAGGTTAGAGTGAGATTAGGTTAGGTTAGGTTAGGTCAGGTTAGGTTAGGTTAGGTCAGGTCAGGTTCGGTTAGGTTCGGTTAGGTTAGGTTAGGTCAGGTTCGGTTAGGTTAGGTTATTTTAGGTTGGGGAAAAAATAGACGGACACAGACTTGAACACAGTGCGACACCTGAGAGGAAAATGACCTTAACAAACGCCTGGATACCGCGCTCCCTCACTCAGGCAGTTCAGAGCTTCCCAAGTTAAAGTTTTCCCCTTAACACCGTACAAAAGTATACCTCGAGTCTTGGAGAAACATTTACGCCATTTTAATTCTCGTTTCTGTTGAGTCATGGGGCCATATTTTTTTTTCTTCGTTTAAATGTATACTAAGAGAAGCCATCTATAGTCTAGTTATTTTAGATAGGCCTATTATAAATAAGCCCCGCCTACATTATTTCGTGTAAGGTTGTGATTGGATGGATTCACAGGTCACCGAGGAATAGTATGGTTATGAGTCCATTTGACCAACAGTTGTCAATCAGGAGGGCGACTGGAGGGACACGGGAGCTCCTTCACGATCTACTGTACACACACACACACACACACACAGACAGACAGACAGACAGACAGACAGACAGACACACACACAGACAGACAGACACACAGACAGACAGACTCAAGGAACGTGTTTGAAGAAGAATTAAATGGTAGTATGATATTCTGTAATACTATAGATCAAACAGCGTGAACTGTCCGCTCATCCCTCAGAGTTCGTTGCGCCGTCTTCCTATCTAAGGTAACTAATGACGTTAATAAAACTCTTGGTATAATAAAACTCTTGGTATAATAAAACTCTTGGCATAATAAAACTCTTGGTATAATAAAACTCTTGGTATAATAAAACTCTTGGTATAATAAAACTCTTGGTATAATAAAACTCTTGGTATAATAAAACTCTTGGTATAATAAAACTCTTGGTATAATAAAACTCTTGGCATAATAAAACTCTTGGCATAATAAAACTCTTGGTATAATAAAACTCTTGGCATAATAAAACTCTTGGTATAATAAAACTCTTGGTATAATAAAACTCTTGGTATAATAAAACTCTTGGTATAATAAAACTCTTGGCATATAAAACTCTGGTATAATAAATCTCTTGGTATAATAAAACTCTTGGCATAATAAAACTCTTGGTATAATAAAACTCTTGGTATAATAAAACTCTTGGCATAATAAAACTCTTGGTATAATAAAACTCTTGGCATAATAAAACTCTTGGTATAATAAAACTCTTGGTATAATAAAACTCTTGGCATAATAAAACTCTTGGTATAATAAAACTCTTGGCATAATAAAACTCTTGGTATAATAAAACTCTTGGCATAATAAAACTCTTGGCATAATAAAACTCTTGGTATAATAAAACTCTTAGTATAATAAAACTCTTGGTATAATAAAACTCTTGGCATAATAAAACTCTTGGTATAATAAAACTCTTGGTATAATAAAACTCTTGGTATAATAAAACTCTTGGTATAATAAAACTCTTGGTATAATAAAACTCTTGGTATAATAAAACTCTTGGTATAATAAAACTCTTGGTATAATAAAACTCTTGGTATAATAAAACTCTTAGTATAATAAAACTCTTGGTATAATAAAACTCTTGGCATAATAAAACTCTTGGTATAATAAAACTCTTGGTATAATAAAACTCTTGGTATAATAAAACTCTTGGTATAATAAAACTCTTGGTATAATAAAACTCTTGGTATAATATAACTCTTGGCATAATAAAACTCTTGGTATAATAAAACTCTTGGCATAATAAAACTCTTGGTATAATAAAACTCTTGGCATAATAAAACTCTTGGCATAATAAAACTCTTGGTATAATAAAACTCTTAGTATAATAAAACTCTTGGTATAATAAAACTCTTGGCATAATAAAACTCTTGGTATAATAAAACTCTTGGTATAATAAAACTCTTGGTATAATAAAACTCTTGGTATAATAAAACTCTTGGCATAATAAAACTCTTGGTATAATAAAACTCTTGGTATAATAAAACTCTTGGCATAATAAAACTCTTGGTATAATAAAACTCTTGGCATAATAAAACTCTTGGTATAATAAAACTCTTGGCATAATAAAACTCTTGGCATAATAAAACTCTTGGCATAATAAAACTCTTGGTATAATAAAACTCTTGGTATAATAAAACTCTTGGCATAATAAAACTCTTGGCATAATAAAACTCTTGGCATAATAAAACTCTTGGTATAATAAAACTCTTAGTATAATAAAACTCTTGGTATAATAAAACTCTTGGTATAATAAAACTCTTGGCATAATAAAACTCTTGGTATAATAAAACTCTTAGTATAATAAAACTCTTGGTATAATAAAACTCTTGGTATAATAAAACTCTTGGTATAATAAAACTCTTGGTATAATAAAACTCTTAGTATAATAAAACTCTTGGTATAATAAAACTCTTGGCATAATAAAACTCTTGGCATAATAAAACTCTTGGCATAATAAAACTCTTGGTATAATAAAACTCTTAGTATAATAAAACTCTTGGTATAATAAAACTCTTGGTATAATAAAACTCTTGGCATAATAAAACTCTTGGTATAATAAAACTCTTGGTATAATAAAACTCTTGGTATAACAGCCTGGGAAAAAAGCGTAAATAATATAATTATTATGAGTTTTTTAACACTTATTGCTAATAACTTGACGAGCGTAGCCCCTAATGACCAGGAGACCAATTAAGGCCGGTGATGAAGATTGGTCCAGCGATTAGTGACTTTTTTTTTTTCGGCATCGTACTTCAGGCAAGCTGTGGCTAGTAGACACGTGATTGGCCAACAGGGAAAAGTGGGAGGAGCTTAATGCCGTACCTGCAACACAAACATGATCATACATTTGGAAGTATACCTGTTACTCGTTCATCTTTTGTTGACCTGAATTGTCGCCGAGTATTCCTGTAAATCAGTTTTATTCTTGTTCCACTTATCGTCTCTCACAGCAAAGTATTCTTTATTAAGACCCGTAATAGTGATTGATACCCTGAAGTGTAACGAGTCATCTCTGGTGGGGGCGGGACGGTTATGCCCTTGTTGCCTGGAGAGGGCGAGCATAGGGGGGCGCATACCGTGACACTTCATAACGTCTAAATTACATTATCGTCCTTTATTAGATAACATTATCACCCTTATCAGATAGTCAATACACCGCTTTAAAGCTGATCAGGAGCAGATGCTTGGGATATTGATGGATAGGCTATTAGGCTCCCCTCCAACCTTCCCCCCGTCACCTATCCAATAGACTCCTGTGTCCGAAAGCATTGCAGCCTCTTTCAAAACAAACGCAGTATCGATTTCCTCTACCAATGGCATGACGTCTAACCAAAATTAATGAATTGATCCGACGGAAGAGATGGAACAGACAGAAAATTCCTCTCCTGGGGGGGGGGGAAATGTGGTTCATGAAGTAACCGAAGAAAAGAAAATGGAAGTCGTGTCGGAGGGTTGAGACGAACGTGGCGGGAAATCCGTTCAGTCAGCTGATCAGAGGCACGCGAGGGCGGGGCGGCGACACGAGGCGGTCATTAGCCAAGAATGCTCAAATGAAGGCGGGCGTGCGTCCCTCTATACCCCTCTTATATAACTTCATTGTCGTTGGAACTATATTGCCCGGCTCTCTCACTTACCCGTGTTATGTTTATTACTATTTAAGACGCGCCATGAGAGTTTTCTTGAGACGGTGATGAAGGAGAGTGATGATTGGTCGTCTGCGATGAGAGGAAAGCTGTGATTGGCCGTCTTTGAAGAGAGAACAACTATGATTGGTTGTCTGGTATATGAGGTATTAATTACGTCATAGGAGAACCATTTATTAAAATACTTCGTTTTCTTGTTTTAAAATAGAAATATTAAGCGAATTTATATAACCTGATGAATATAAAGAAGAAAATACAAGAATAAAAAGATGAAACATTAAAACAACGTAAATTAAAGAGATGCGATTAATAGGAGATAAAGCAAGGAGAGAGAGACAGAGAGAGACAGAGAGAGATAATCCTGCGTTATATTGAGTGTGTGTGACCTACTAGTGGCAGGGATGGGGATGGATGGAGAGGGTGAGAACGATATTGAGAGATTAAAGAAAAAAATGAGGAGAGGGAAGATAAAAGAGAGACAGGGAAGAGGAGAGGAGAAAAAAATGGGTAATGGGAGGGAGATGGAGAGGAAGGAAGATGACTTTTTTACCCCGGAAGAGAGGGAGGAGAGGGGAGTGGGCAGGAGGGAACGGGTGGGTGAGAGGGAAGGTAGAGAGGGAGGGAGGGAGGGAAAGATGAAGTCAGGGAGTGAATGACAGAAATAAGGGAGTGAATGACAGAAATAAGGGAGGTAAAGTCAGGGGGGGAGGAAGAGGGTAAACGGGAGGGAAAGAAGAATGACAGGAGTAAGGGAAAGGGACAAGTGAAGGAGGGAGGGAGAGAGAGAGGGAGAGAGGGAGGGAGGGCGAGGCTGTGTTTTGGTCTAGGACGGTCACCATGGCAGCCAGCATCACCCAGGTATATATACAGAAGGGACGTCATTAACCTGGGCATCAGTCATCTCCTGCCCTCCAGACAGGTAAGTGGTGCAGGTGTGTGTGTGTGTGTGTTGTAGCAGGCTGGTGTGTGTGTGTGTGTTTGGTGGAGAAATAGTAACACACATCTCACCAGCCTCATAGTACTATCAATAGAGGTCGCGTGTCATAAAGTAGTTAAGAGCATCAATGAGTCATTCGTCTATACCAGCAGGTGGAGTTGTCCCCTGGCAGGTGGTTGCAGGAGAACCCACTGCACTAACCTCCCTCACCAAACACTTCTACCATTACTATTTTGTTCCTCTTAAATACTTCAACAATTCTGAGGCCTTAGATAATTTGGTATTAACTATTACTAAAAACTCTTAACAACATCTGCGACCGTCATTTGTTTATTCGTGATGTGATGTTTTTTTGTGTAGTTTATAGGTTCGGATTCCCTCGACCCTCTGGCTATTAAAACAAATGACAAAGAAAACGGGGGATTTAAAGGAAACTCTTGTAATAGTGTTTGTGTGTTTTTTTGTTTATTTCATTTATGTTTGTGTGTTTGTAAAGTTCTTAAGTAATCTAAACTGTTAAAAATATTCACATCCACGAAACAGTGTCATTTTTTTTCGTTGAGTTTACACAGTGCGATCGTTCAAGCTACATAGTGCCAAGTGTCATCCAGTCCTATATTTTAGTGCCATCATTACCTTTGAGTTTACTGAAGAAAATTCCTTCAGTGAATTTGCTTTGTGTGTGTGTGTGTGTGTGTGTGTAAAAGACATGATATAAAATTGAATCGCTCATTGTATAATTTAAATAGCATAAGTGTGTATCGTGGGTAAAGTTAGGTCATACTTCTAGTTAATAGGATACGAGTGTGAATATAGCTAGTATGTTATAAATGTATATGCTAGTTTTGGCTATTAAGTTATACTAGGGAAGTTAGTGTGATGCTAGTGTGATAATGGTTAGTATTTTATGGTAGGGGGAGTGTAATGGTAGTATGATCAAGGAGAGTGTATGTATGGTGGTTGGGTGTGTAGTATGGTGGTGGAGTATGATGGTGGTATACTGTGGTTGGTGGGGGGCGATGCGACAGGCTGATAGTGGCGCCTCATTGTCCTTTCCGTCGTGAGTGGTGGTGATAGTTGTAGTGGTGGTGGTGGTGATAGTTGTAGTGGTGGTGGTAGTTGTAGTGGTGGTGGTTGTTGTAGTGGTGGTGGTGGTGATAGTTGTAGTGGTGGTGGTGGTGGTAGTGATAGTTGTAGTGGTGGTGGTGGTAGTGATAGTTGTAGTGGTGGTGGTGGCGATAGTTGTAGTGGTGGTGGTGGTGATAGTTGTAGTAGTGGTGGTGGTGATAGTTGTAGTGGTGATAGTTGTAGTGGTGATAGTTGTAGTGGTGGTGGTGGTGATAGTTGTGGTGGTGGTGATAGTTGTAGTGGTGGTGGTGGTGATAGTGGTGGTGATAGTTGTAGTGATGGTGGTGGTGGTAGTTGTAGTAGTGGTGGTGGTGGTAGTGATAGTTGTAGTGGTGGTGGTGGTGATAGTGGTGGTGATAGTTGTAGTGATGGTGGTGGTGGTAGTTGTAGTAGTGGTGGTGGTGGTAGTGATGGTTGTAGTGGTGGTGGTGGTAAAGGCACAGCAGAACGAGAGACCGCGTGGTTGTTTGTGTAGGATTGTAGTTGTTCTAGTTGATTGTGGTTGTTCCTATGGATTGTTTATAATAATAATCATCATGGGAGGATTGTTAACATATTTAGACTAACGACCTTGTTAGTGTTGGTAATTTGAGTCCAAACTGATAATTCAGGTCTTCATTGGCATGTTTAATGGTCGTTGCAGTAGTTAGCTTGTTAGGATTGGTAATTAAGTTCTAAGTCGTTATTTTTTTTTGGGGGGGAGGGGGGAGAGAAGTCATTGTTATGGTTGAGAAGGGTCGTTAGAGGTTGCTCGGGGCGTTTTGGGTTAGGTCGTCATTGCTGAGGGTCGTTATGATCGGATTCTTTTGCTATAATTAGGTCGTTAGAGAATGGATCGTTCCTGTGGGGATTGTTGGGGGTCATTAGGGATTAGAGATTGACCCATTCAGTCGTTTGAGGGAGGGAGGGAGGGGGGTAGTTCACGCTTGTTTGAGATCTTACATAGTTCTTAGGGCAATAGTCGTTTGTGGTAATTAAGTAGTTGTTAGTAGTTATAAAATAATGGAATTACGTTAGGTTATGTTAGGTTGAGAGGGAATAACAGGGATAGGAGAGAGGGGTGAGAGGGATGGGGGAGGACGATGAGAGGGCTCGGATAAGACACACACACACACTCACACACACACACACACATTGTATCGATTGCTCGGTTCTCTTTCTTGTGGTGCCGCCGTGGTGATTCTTGGTGAGGTGATAGCACATGAGTAGTTACGGTGGTGGTAGTATATGGTGATGGTGGTAGTGTATGGGGATGGTGGTAGTGTATGGTGATGGTGGTAGTGTATGGTGATGGTGGTAGTGTATGGTGTTGGTGTATGGTGATGGTGGTAGTGTATGGTGATGGTGGTAGTGTATGGGGATGGTGGTAGTGTATGGTGATGGTGGTGGTGTATGGTGATGGTGGTAGTGTATGGTGATGGTGGTAGTGTATGGTGATGGTGGTAGTGTATGGTGATGGTGGTAGTGTATGGTGATGGTGGTAGTGTACGGTGATGGTGGTAGTGTATGGTGATGGTGGTAGTGTATGGTGATGGTGGTAGTGTATGGTGATGGTGGTAGTGTACGGTGATGGTGGTAGTGTATGGTGATGGTGGTAGTGTATGGTGATGGTAGTATATGGTGGTAGTGTATGGTGATGGTGGTAGTGTATGGTGATGGTGATTATCTCGGGTACAAAGCATCCCTATAGGACCCTATAAATCCTCTTTCCCCTCACCCCCCCCCCCGTCACCCCCCCTCACCCCCTCTCACTCCCCTCTCACCCCTCCTCGCCCCCCCCCTCACTCTCCCCTCAGGGTGGGATAGTTGGCTAGCAGCCCTAGACTGTCTCCTTGGCTCAGGACTTTCCCCTCAGACTGACCCCAAACTCTCCTCTCACATCATTCTCCTCCCGTCTACCGTAGCGGACGGTCGCGCGTGTTCCCCTCACTGTGTTGTTCCCTCATTGTGTTGTTCCCTCATTGTGTTGTTCCCTCACTGTGTTGTTCCCCTCACTGTGTTGGTCCCTCACTGTGTTGTTCCCCTCACTGTGTTGGTCCCTCACTGTGTTGTTCCCTCACCGTGTTGGTCCCCTCACTGTGTTGGTTCCCTCACTGTGTTGGTCCCCTCACTGTGTTGTTCCCTCACTGTGTTGTTCCCTCACTGTGTTGGTTCCCTCACTGTGTTGGTTCCCTCACTGTGTTGGTCCCCTCACTGTGTTGTTCCCCTCACTGTGTTGTTCCCTCACTGTGTTGTTCCCTCACTGTGTTGGTTCCCTCACTGTGTTGGTTCCCTCACTGTGTTGGTTCCCCTCATTGTGTTGTTCCCTCACTGTGTTGGTTCCCTCACTGTGTTGGTTCCCTCACTGTGTTGTTCCCTCACTGTGTTGTTCCCCTCACTGTGTTGTTCCCTCACTGTGTTGTTCCCTCACTGTGTTGGTTCCCTCACTGTGTTGGTTCCCTCACTGTGTTGGTCCCCTCACTGTGTTGTTCCCTCACTGTGTTGGTCCCTCACTGTGTTGTTCCCCTCACTGTGTTGGTCCCCTCACTGTGTTGGTCCCTCACTGTGTTGTTCCCCTCACTGTGTTGGTCCCTCACTGTGTTGGTCCCCTCACTGTGTTGGTCCCTCACTGTGTTGGTTCCCTCACTGTGTTGATCCCCTCTTGTTCCCCTCACTGTGTTGGTCCCTCACTGTGTTGTTCCCCTCACTGTGTTGGTCCCTCACTGTGTTGGTTCCCTCACTGTGTTGTTCCCCTCTTGTTCCCCTCACTGTGTTGGTCCCTCACTGTGTTGTTCCCCTCACTGTGTTGGTTCCCTCACTGTGTTGGTCCCCTCACTGTGTTGGTTCCCTCACTGTGTTGGTTCCCTCACTGTGTTGTTCCCCTCACTGTGTTGGTCCCTTCACTGTGTTGTTCCCTCACTGTGTTGTTCCCCTCACTGTGTTGTTCCCTCACTGTGTTGGTCCCCTCACTGTGTTGGTCCCCTCACTGTGTTGGTCCCCTCACTGTGTTGTTCCCTCATTGTGTTGTTCCCTCATTGTGTTGTTCCCTCACTGTGTTGTTCCCTCACTGTGTTGTTCCCCTCACTGTGTTGTTCCCCTCACTGTGTTGTTCCCTCACTGTGTTGTTCCCTCACTGTGTTGGTCCCTCACTGTGTTGGTCCCCTCACTGTGTTGGTTCCCTCACTGTGTTGGTCCCTCACTGTCTTGGTCCCCTCACTGTGTTGGTTCCCTCACTGTGTTGGTTCCCTCACTGTGTTGGTCCCTCACTGTGTTGTTCCCTCACTGTGTTGTTCCCTCACTGTGTTGGTCCCCTCACTGTGTTGTTCCCTCACTGTGTTGTTCCCTCACCGTGTTGGTTCCCTCACTGTGTTGGTCCCTCACTGTGTTGGTCCCTCACTGTGTTGGTTCCCTCACTGTGTTGGTTCCCTCACTGTGTTGGTCCCCTCACTGTGTTGGTTCCCTCACTGTGTTGGTTCCCTCACTGTGTTGTTCCCCTCACTGTGTTGGTTCCCTCACTGTGTTGGTCCCCTCACTGTGTTGGTCCCTCACTATGTTGTTCCCCTCACTGTGTTGTTCCCCTCACTGTGTTGGTTCCCTCACTGTGTTGTTCCCCTCACTGTGTTGGTTCCCTCACTGTGTTGGTCCCTCACTGTGTTGGTCCCTCACTGTGTTGGTTCCCTCACTGTGTTGGTCCCCTCACTGTGTTGGTTCCCTCACTGTGTTGGTTCCCTCACTGTGTTGTTCCCCTCACTGTGTTGGTCCCTCACTATGTTGTTCCCCTCACTGTGTTGTTCCCCTCACTGTGTTGGTCCCTCACTATGTTGTTCCCCTCACTGTGTTGTTCCCTCACTGTGTTGTTCCCTCACTGTGTTGGTCCCCTCACTGTGTTGTTCCCTCACTGTGTTGTTCCCGCACCGTGTTGGTTCCCTCACTGTGTTGGTTCCCTCACTGTGTTGGTCCCTCACTGTGTTGGTTCCCTCACTGTGTTGGTTCCCTCACTGTGTTGTTCCCCTCACTGTGTTGGTCCCCTCACTGTGTTGGTTCCCTCACTGTGTTGTTCCCCTCACTGTGTTGTTCCCCTCACTGTGTTGGTTCCCTCACTGTGTTGGTCCCCTCACTGTGTTGGTCCCTCACTATGTTGTTCCCCTCACTGTGTTGTTCCCCTCACTCTACTCCCTCTTCTCCCTCTGTCTTAAACATGTCTGTATCATGTTTTAACTATGTATTCCTACCGGCCACTACACGTCTTGAACTTGTCTTTTACACGTACTGAAACCGTTTTGTCTGTGTTCTGTACATGATTTTGACCCACTCATTATTAGGTCGTGTTTTAGCCTTGTAGTTAACGTTTTGTAATGGCATCGATGGCCGTGTTTGAAATGCGTCCTGGTCAAGTGTACTGAATCTGGTTTTGGACGCGTTTTGTGTATGTATTCACCGAGATTGAAAGATACCTGTGCCAATTGTGTTTTAAACGTGATTGTGAATGGTTCAAACACGTTTCGAAAGAGTCTTAACCTGTGCCATTGATAAGTTTCCAATACCTATTAAAATCAACAGTGTATCTGGTATGTGTCTCGAATGTGTTGCAAACTGAACGTGAACAGGACTTGAACGTGTCTTGGTTGTATGGAAAATGGGAAGCTTGTGTTTGAAAATAAATAACATAATTTTATAACTGAGGAAATTAATAGTTTTTTGACATAAGTAAATGAATAAGATTTTTCACTGAATAAAAATAATATGGTTTGTGTGTTTGTGTGTTTGTGTGTTTGTAAAATGAAGACAATTATCACTAGGAGGAAAATGACGTCAGTTCCTTTAGTGAGTGACGTCTCTAAATTCCTCCTCCACCGATTCCCAAAAATCTTTGTTCCTGGGAATTGCAACGTGACATTTCCATCGTTGGGAGAGAAAGAGAGAGAGAGGGAGGAAAATGAGGAAACTAAGGGGGAAAAAAGTATAAAGAATAAGAGAGAAAATGAGAAGAATAAAAAAAAGAAATGAGAAAAAGTGAAAAATGGCAAGAAAAAGGGAGAGGAGGAAAATGACAAGAATAATAAAAGAGGAAAAAAAGAAAAGGTTAAGAGAAGTAAATGATGAGTCAGTAGAGTGAGGAAAATGATACGACAAAATTTGGTGAGGAAAAAATTTGACCCACATTCTCGAAAGACCTAACGTGAAATGTATCCCCCCACTCCCCCCCCCCCCCACCTACACCCCCCCCCACCACCCCCAGCCCCCCCCCCCCCACCCCACACCACCCTCCCCCAAACCCTCTCAGCGAGTGACCTAAATACCAAGATGGCGCCAGAATAGCCCAGAGACTCTACCCCAAACACAACACATTTTTTTTTCCTTACGTCCGACTGAGACTTGGCCAGCAGATGTGGGGGAAAGGAGAGGGGGGGTGGGGGAGGGGAGGGGGGAGCTTAAGTCGTGAAGTGGGGTCGGCTGGACTAGTTACTACCACCATCTAAACCTCAACTACCACTATTTACTACTGATGCTACAACAACTACCACCACCATAACAACTACTGCTGCTACAACTACCACCATTGTTAATCATCTCCACTACAAGCACAACCACCGCTACTACCACTACAACAACCACTACAACCATCGCCACTTCTATAACCATCACCATCACTACTACAGCCCGTACAACCACCATCACCGTCACAAACTACCGCTACTACCACCACCATCACCACTACTACCACCATCACCACTACTACCACCACGTCCAGAATGAGGTTAGTTGTTCAATTGGGCTGGTGTTTTGTGCCTACGAATGGTCGAAGAGAGGGGGAGGGGGGGGGGAGGGAGAGGGGGGGGCCGGGGGGAGGGAGGGGGGGCCGGGGGGAGGGAGGGGGGGATAAGTCGTTTCCTTCCGTCTTGAGGATTTGTTCTCTCTCTCTCTCTCTCTCTCTCTCTCTCTCTCTCTCTCAGCCACCACCAATACCCAACCTGGATCTACCAACCTTATTGTAACCTGGAGTTATTTACACACTCAGGGTCCTGTGTCTTGAGAATGGGCCCCAGCAGGTTAAGCTAGGCTGGGGTCTACTAGGACTAGGTGAGGGGGGGGGGAGGCAATATGAGAAGATGGTGACCAAAATGGAGTCAGAATCGGCCTGAGACTCTAGCGATAGGTTCTTCAGTACACAGTCAGGGTGACGAGGGTCTATGGTCGTACGGTATTTACGGAATCACCATTGAGGTCGTTTGGCTTGATGGCCCTACAGCTCAGGGAGAGAGAGAGAGAGAGAGAGAGAGAGAGAGAGAGTATTACCGGGGAATTTTTTTTTTTCTCTTTTAGGGAAATTATCGTTGGGGAGGGGAGAAACGGCCAGGCTGTTAGGGACATCTCTCTAGCACAGTGATCACTATACAGTATGGTGAAGGGCTTTAGTGCTCACTATACAGTATGGTGAAGGGCTTTAGTGCTCACTATACAGTATGGTGAAGGGCTTTAGTGCTCACTATACAGTATGGTGAAGGGCTACAGTGATCACTATACAGTATGGTGAAGGGCTACAGTGATCACTATACAGTATGGTGAAGGGCTACAGTGATCACTATACAGTATGGTGAAGGGCTACAGTGATCACTATACAGTATGGTGAAAGGCTACTGTGATCACTATACAGTATGGTGAAGGGCTACAGTGATCACTATACAGTATGGTGAAGGGCTACGGTGATCACTATACAGTATGGTGAAAGGCTACTGTGATCACTATACAGTATGGTGAAGGGCTACAGTGATCACTATACAGTATGGTGAAGGGCTACAGTGCTCACTATACAGTATGGTGAAGGGCTACAGTGATCACTATGCAGTATGGTGAAGGGCTACAGTGATCACTATACAGTATGGTGAAGGGCTACAGTGATCACTATATAGTATGGTGAAGGGCTACAGTAATCACTATACAGTATGGTGAAGGGCTACAGTGATCACTATACAGTATGGTGAAGGGCTACAGTGATCACTATACAGTATGGTGAAACGCCGCTATAGTGACCTCTTATCATCCCTCCGAGCTAAAGGGATATAAACGCCCCTCAACTTCTCTCGTCCGCTCTCTGCCGGTTTGTCTGTACGTCCATTTATCCGTCCGTACTCCCGTCCGTATATCCGTCCTTGATTAAATTCACCCAGAAATGACTCCCTAGATGGGCTTATAACAACCCAACAGTGATACAACACTTTGGAGTTGCCGAAGAATAATTATATACAAGTCAACCTAGATAATACAGTAGACCCCCTTTAAAAATTAAATAAAAGTAATTGTTTTCTTCAAGGGGGGACATTAGAATACCGGTTATTGCAGTAAGTTGCGGGAAAGTTGGGATACCTGGAATAAATTTGGAATATTAGGACCAAGGGAGACATATTTAACCTGGATTAAATCTGGAATGTTAGCCTTGAGGGTATATTTTTAACTTGGAATATATTTGAAATGTTAATTTGTGAGAAGGTAATATTTTAATATGGAAAAATTCTTAATTGTTAACCTTTTGGATATTATAATCTTGGAAAAAATCTGGAATTCTGGATTTAGACATATTTTAACCCTTAAAAATCTGTTATATTGATTTTGGGGGAATATATTTTAACCAAGAATAAATCTGAAATGTTATCTTTTACACGACACGGTTCTAGGAGTAAATAATTTCTTCCCAGGACAATATTCAGACATATTTCTTGTCGTGCAACAGACAAGAGAGGGAAATAAATAAACAAGTGGCCGTCCATCAGAAGAAACTCAGCGCGGGGCAGAAAAAACTGGGAGGTGAATCAACATAATCAGAATAAATGACGATGGCCGCACCCCGAGAGTCCTCCTGTTTTATTTATGTCGTTGTTACTGACTTATTGGATTATTTCTGCTTCTTTCTCCTTATTTGGCTTTGTTTTATTTTATTTCTTTTCCTTATTTTCTATTATTGGACGTTTCTTACCGTGTGGCTCCTTCAGTATACATAGACGTTGTTGACAGTTACCCCACTCAGTGAGCGTTGTTCTCGTACTTACTATTATTAAGAAGAAAAATGTCTCGCTCTTAGTACCTATTGGTTGATGTATAGTTCATAACCTAATTTAGTGACATAATGCCAGTTACCTCCTCAGACTGATGACACACTGACGTACTGTGGCAGGGTCAGGACTCTCCAAGGGTCGTACGTTAAACTCTCACCTCACACTCAACCACTACTCAGACACGAGTCAATATTAACCATTTATTATCCACTGCCCAAAGGTGATAAAGAAACTGGCATTAACACAACGCTGTGATTCTACCATGAACAGTTTGTGGAATTAGTTAAAAATGCGAACCTTCCAGAATATGAAACTTCAACTAGGATTCATATATTCTTAAGGTATATAACTTAGGTTATAAAGATGGCGTCACAATTACACTGAGACTCTGATAGGAGGATAGACGTTCTGTTGAGATTAAGAGAAAAAAAATTACCCTACATTTTAAGAATCGTGTCCATTGTCGTTAGGAGGGGCTCGGGAACTACCTCATTACCGCGGCCGTGTCTAGTGAGGGACCTTTTTCTTTTTTTTTTCGGGGATTCGCCCACCCTGGCATAGGTCACTGACCCACATTGGGGCCTGGGGGGCGAAAATGTAATAATAATAATAAAGAACCATAAAGAAATACAAAAATTAAAAAAAAAAGAACATTAGTGAGAAACAATACATGTATGTTGTGTTGTCAATAGTAAGAGAAACAATTGAGACCCTGCAATTGTGTGTAAATGAGGCAGAAAGTCAGATCAGCAACCTGGGACTTGGTCACAATTATTGTGTCATATGGCAGCAGGGTCTACCATTAGACAACACATTATGCTTCCAATATCTTCCCAGGCGGTAGTACCTCCCTGTTTGGTAGCTGCCTACTACAGTACATACGGCCATTTGTCAAACTAGCAGCACCTTTAATTGCTTAATGTAGTTTAATTGTTGTATTTTTGTTAGTTACACCCCTTGGTTAGGTTAGGTTGGGTTAGGTTAGGTTGATTTAGGTTAAGTTAGATTAGGTTAAGCTGGGTTAAATTTGGTTAGTTTTAAGACCTAACTGTTGTTAATACTGTATTTATGTCTGTAAGTCGCTCTACCTGTGTAATGTGAGATGTTATGTATCTCTATATTGTATTGGAGAGAGAGAGAGAGAGAGAGAGAGATGTCTGAGGCTATACATAATATTCGTCCGCCTGTATACGCACATGTGAACCTGTGTATATGAATGTGAATATATGACTTGTGTACTAATCTGTAGGGGAGATACGTGTGTGTGTGTGTGTGTGTGTGTGTGTGTGTGTCCAGAAAGAGTCAAGAGGTTGCCCACAATTTACTGCTGTGTCGCTGGGCTGGAACTGACAGACGAGAGTGTGTGTGTGTGTGTGTGTGTGTGCAACAAACCTGAAAACATACAAAGAACACACATGGTTGTTATTTACTTAACAATAAGATATGATAGAAGGGTAGAACGTAAATATTTGGTGTTAATTTATTCCCTAAAAAAAAAATCCAATATTATAAATGAATTTTTTTTTAAACTGATGATTTTTACAATAATTAAAATGAAACTCTTCTTGTAGTGTTGTAGACGAGGAACCTCAGGTGGGAGAAGATGAAGGTATTTTGGGGATGGTGTAACAGAGATCACGATGTACCTAGAGGGAGTTACGAGTGTTGCTTGATAATGTGGTGTAAGAGGGATGGAGAGGGGGGGGGTCGGGGTTGTCGATGAGTTGTGGGAAGTATGAAGGATGTGTGGGGGGCTCCTCAGGTTAGACGCAGCGGGAGGGCCAACGGGTCTTGAGACAAAAGAATGTGAGGATGATAGCTGGAATAATTTGTTGATAGTGCTCAGGTGTTCTGTAATGTCCGAGGCGTTTGGTTGATATCACTACCTGGGTTTAGTGAGGTAGACGGAGGTGGTACAGGGTCAAGGGAAAGAGTTAATGTACATAAACATGGTCTTAGTATGGTTGATGGTGACATGGTTGGCGATGGTCCAACTCTGTTCAGTGTGTTCTGGAAGGCGCGGTGATCATAGCAGAGACATCCCCATTCTACAGTAGTACTCTCGACTGTGAGTGGTGGGCGAGGTCTTCATGGTGTCGAATTGCTAGGGGTCTCCAGAACCTACTGTGCAGTGTCTAGGTAGTGGTTGGTGGGTCGTAACTCCTTCTGTGTGCGTGCGTGCGTGCGTGTGCGTGTCCTCACTAAATGCAGACATGTACACAAAAGAAAAAAATTAAACTTCCGAGATTTTTTAATTATCTTCATCATCTCTTGTCTTCTGCTTCCCTCTCTCCCCACTCACTATCTCCCTACCCCACTCACCCCACCCCACTCTCCCCACCTCAACTCTCCCCTCTCCACAGTGCCTCCCTGTCACCGCCAGACGGAGACAGAAGAGAAGGGGAACTGTCCTAGTTCAAAAGTTCCCCCTCACTATTATTTTTTTTAAAGAGAGACTTGACTTATATATCAAACTTCCTCGTCCTCATTCTTCTTCTTCCTCCTTTCCTCCTCCTCTTCTATTTAGTTCATCGTTCTCCTCCTCCTCCTCATCATCATCATCGTCTCGTCTCTTCCTATTATCCTCCTTCCTTCTCTCTCTCTCTCTCTCGACGATGCAGTAAAGTGCATTCGAATATTTTCTCACCCCTCACCTCCCACCCCCTCACCCCTCACCTCTCACCCCTCACCCCTCACCTCTCACCCCTCTTCCTTCACCCCTCTTCCTTCACCCCTCACCCCTCACCTCTCACCCTCACCCCTCACCCCTCACCTCCCACCTCTCACCTCTCTCATTTCCTCCTCTCCTCCCTCATCTCTCACCCCCCACCTCTCACCCCTCACCTCTCTCATTTCCTCCTCTCCTCCCTCATCTCTCACCCCTCACCCCTCACCTCTCACCCCTCACCTCTCTCATTTCCTCCTCTCCTCCCTCATCTCTCACCCCTCACCTCTCACCTCTCACCCCTCACCCCTCACCTCCCACCTCTCACCTCTCTCATTTCCTCCTCTCCTCCCTCATCTCTCACCCCCCACCTCTCACCCTCACCCTCTCATTCCTCTCTCCCTACCTCTCACCTCACCCTACCTACCCTCACCCTCATTCCTCCTCACCTCCCCTCTCACCTCCCTCACTCTACCTCACCTTACCCTCACCCTCCTCCACCCTCACCTCCTCATTTCCTCCTCTCCTCCTCACCTCACCTCTCACCTCACTCTCACCCCTCACCTCTCTCATTTACTCCCTCACCTCTCACCCCTCACCTCTCACCCCTCACCCCTCACCTCTCACCCCTCACCTCTCTCATTTCCTCCTCTCCTCCCTCATCTCTCACCCTCACTTTGTTTTCCCTCCTGTGCTAAAGTAAGTGAAATGTGGGTGGAGGTGTCCGTAGACTTTATTTTCATTACTTATTATTATTTTTTTTATTGAAGTTGTTGTTGTTTGTTGTTGTTGTTGTTGTTGTTATTGTTATTGTTGTTGTTGTTATTGTTATTGTTGTTGTTGTTGTTGTTGTTATTGTTGTTGTTGTTGTTTGTTGCTGTTGTTGTTGTTGTTGTTGTTGTTGTTTCCTGTGTTTGTTGGTGAGTTGTAATGCGTGAATCTCTCCATAATGTGTCCTGGGATCAATGCCAACCCCCAGACACACGTGAGAAGGCTTGTGTTGTCCAGTGTAAACTTTAACTAAACACCACAGGTTTTCTTCGTGTTCTTTCTATACTAATACTGGATAGTTAATGGTCGTAATAAAGACTAAACTGACCTAACGACTAGTGAGGAACTGATACATATTTAAAAAGAAAAATGATGTTTTTTGTGTTCCTCTGCCTCCTCCTCCTGGTCAGTTCTCTTACTTATTCTTCCTCTCTTACGTATTTTAAATATTTGTAATTTGATTTTCCTCTTTTACACACACACACACACACACACACACACACATTCACACATTCACTATAGGCCTATGGAGCACCATTATATCCCACGCCTTAGTCTCTAATATGTCTACTTTAAATGTTGCTGTTGCTGCTTACTAGAGATGCACAAACTCTTGCTACAGTACACAGGGACACGTGGGTAGTGCCCCCAGTACACAGGGACACGTGGGTAGTGCCCCCAGTACACAGGGACACGTGGGTAGTGCCCCCAGTACACAGGGACACGTGGGTAGTGCCCCCAGTACACAGGGAC
>CAUDMG010002284.1:692500-740000 GCA_958450375.1 Homarus gammarus | reverse complement strand
CAGCACAGTGAAGGGAGGTGTCAGCCAGCATTAGTCAGCTGTTTCCACAACGCCGGGGGAGTGTTGGGTCGTGACCCTTCACCTGACAAATGATGCCTGCTAACTCACCCTGGGTCACTTTGGTCCACCTTGAGTCATCTTGGGTCACTTTGGTCCACCTTGGGTCATCTTGGGTCACTTTGGTCCACCTTGGGTCATCTTGGGTCACTTTAGTCCACCTTGGGTCATCTTGGGTCACTTTGGTCCACCTTGGGTCATCTTGGGTCACTTTGGTCCACCTTGGGTCACTTTGGTCCACCTTGGGTCATCTTGGGTCACTTTGGTCCACCTTGGGTCATCTTGGGTCACTTTGGTCCACCTTGGGTCATCTTGGGTCACTTTGGTCCACCTTGGGTCATACTAGGTCACCTTGGTTCATAGAGGGTCATCCCCTGTCTAAAGATGTACAACTGGGTCACAATAGGTCACGTCCGCTCTCCCCTCACACCATTCTTAATTAAGACAGACACCTCACAGCACCTCACTTGAGAGACGACCACACCATCCTCCCAGTGACCACCCCTCCCAGTGACCACCCCTCCCAGTGACCACCCCCACACAGTGACCACCCCCACACAGTGACCACCCCTCCCAGTGACCACCCCCACACAGTGACCACCCCTCCCAGTGACCACCCCTCACAGTGACCACCCCTCCCAGTGACCACCCCCCCCCAGTGACCACCCCCACACAGTGACCTCCCCTCCCAGTGACCACCCCACACAGTGACCACCCCTCCCAGTGACCACCCCTCCCAGTGACCACCCCCACACAGTGACCACCCCTCCCAGTGACTACCCCTCCCAGTGACCACCCCTCCCAGTGACCACCCCCACACAGTGACCACCTCTCTCAGTGACCACCCCCACACAGTGACCACCCCTCCCAGTGACAAACCCCACACAGTGACCACCCCTCCCAGTGACCACCCCTCCCAGTGACCACCACCACACAGTGACCACTCCTCCCAGCCACCCCTCCCAGTGACCACCCCTCCCAGTGACCACCCCTCCCAGTGACCACCCCTCACAGTGACCACCCCACACAGTGACCACACCCTCCCAGTGACCACACCCTCCCAGTGACCACGCCCTCCCAGTGACCACACCCTCCCAGTGACCACCCCTCCCAGTGACCACCCCTCCCAGTGACCACCCCCACACAGTGACCACCCCTCCCAGTGACCACCCCTCCCAGTGACCACCCCACACAGTGACCACCCCTCCCAGTGACCACCCCACACAGTGACCACCCCTCCCAGTGACCACCCCCTCACAGTGACCACCCCTCCCAGTGACCACCCCTCCCAGTGACCACCCCTCCCAGTTACCACCCCCACACAGTGACCACCCCACACAGTGACCACCCCTCCCAGTGACCACCCCACACAGTGACCACCCCTCCCAGTGACCACCCCTCCCAGTGACCACCCCCACACAGTGACCACCCCCCACAGTGACCACCCCTCCCAGTGACCACCCCTCCCAGTGACCACCTCTCCAAGTGACCACCCCTCTCAGTGACCACCCCCACACAGTGACCACCCCTCCCAGTGACCACCCCACACTGTGACCACCCCTCCCAGCCACCCCTCCCAGTGACCACCCCACACAGTGACCACCCCTCCCAGTGACCACCCCTCCCAGTGACCACCCCCACACAGTGACCACCCCTCCCAGTGACCACCCCTCCCAGTGACCACACCCACACAGTGACCACTCCTCCCAGCCACCCCTCCCAGTGATCACCCCTCCCAGTGATCACCCCTCCCAGTGACCACCCCTCCCAGTGACCACCCCTCCCAGTGACCACACCCACACAGTGACCACTCCTCCCAGCCACCCCTCCCAGTGATCACCCCTCCCAGTGACCACCCCTCCCAGTGACCACCCCACACAGTGACCACCCCTCCCAGTGACCACCCCTCCCAGTGACCACCCCTCCCAGTGACCACCCCTCCCAGTGACCACCCCTCCCAGTGACCACCCCCACACAGTGACCACCCCTCCCAGCCACCCCTCCCAGTGACCACCCCCACACAGTGACCACCCCTCCCAGTGACCACCCCTCCCAGTGACCACCCCTCCCAGTGACCACCCCCACACAGTGACCACCCCTCCAAGCCACCCCTCCCAGTGACCACCCCACACAGTGACCACCCCTCCCAGTGACCACCCCTCTCAGTGACCACCCCCACACAGTGACCACCCGTCCCAGCCACCCCCACACAGTGACCACCCCACACAGTGACCACCCCTCCCAGTGACCACCCCTCCCAGTGACCACCCCTCCCAGTGACCACCCCCACACAGTGACCACCCCCCACCCCTCCCAGTGACCACCCCACACAGTGACCACCCCTCCCAGTGACCACCCCTCCCAGTGACCACCCCTCTCAGTGACAAACCCCCACATAGTGACCACCCCTCCCAGCCACCCCCACACAGTGACCACCCCACACAGTGACCACCCCTCCCAGTGACCACCCCCACACAGTGACCACCCCACACAGTGACCGCCCCTCCCAGTGACCGCCCCTCCCAGTGACCACCCCTCCCAGTGACCACCCCACACAGTGACCACCCCACACAGTGACCACCCCTCCCAGTGACCACCCCTCCCAGTGACCACCCCCACACAGTGACCACCCCTCCCAGCCACCCCTCCCAGTGACCACCCCCACACAGTGACCACCCCACACAGTGACCACCCCTCCCAGTGACCACCCCTCCCAGTGACCACCCCCACACAGTGACCACCCCTCCCAGTGACCACCCCTCCCAGTGACCACCCCACACAGTGACCACTCCTCCCAGCCACCCCTCCCAGTGACCACCCCACACAGTGACCACCCCACACAGTGACCACCCCTCCCAGCCACCCCTCCCAGTGACCACCCCACACAGTGACCACCCCTCCCAGTGACCACCCCCACACAGTGACCACTCCTCCCAGCCACCCCTCCCAGTGACCACCCCTCCCAGTGACCACCCCACACAGTGACCACTCCTCCCAGTAACCACCCCTCCCAGTAACCACCCCTCCCAGTGACCACCCCTCCCAGTGTCCACCCCCACACAGTGACCACTCCTCCCAGTGACCACCCCTCCCAGTGACCACCCCTCCCAGTGACCACCCCCACACAGTGACCACTCCTCCCAGTGACCACCCCTCCCAGTGACCACCCCTCCCAGTGACCACCCCTCCCAGTGACCACCCCACCCAGTGACCACCCCACCGTGATCACCCCTCCCAGTGACCACCCCTTCCAGTGACCACCCCTCCCAGTGACCACCCCTCCCAGTGACCACCCCTCATAGCGACCATCTTAGGTCATCAAAATACCCACTTTCATTTCAATCTCGTTAATATGCATAACAGACCAGCCATCCCCCCCCACTCCTCCCCCACTCCACCCCCCACCCCCCCACTCCACCCCCCCACTCCACCCCCCCACTCCACCTCCCCCCTAAAAAAAGGTAAAAATTCAAAATTGCCGCCCAAGACGTGACGTGGAAGGGGGCAAAACTACCTCGATTCCTCAGTATGTCGAGAAGGTCAAAAATCGAAGCTGTAAATTTCCATAACTCGACCGTCCAGGCATGGTGGCGTCTAGTACCGTCTTGCCCGGAAGTTAAGGCATCTCTGGCTTCCGTAAGAATGTGGGAAATTGGACGATAAAGCTGGGGCGGCGGCGGCGGTGGTGTGGTGCGGTGTGGTGTGGTGGTGGTAGCGGTGTGGTGGTGGTGGTGGTAGCGGTGTTATTAATATGGTGGCTGGTGGTGTGTAGTAGTAGTAGGTTCAGTTCCGGATTCGAGTTTGGTTTCCAATTTTGAATTCAGTTTTCGGCTTCGGCTTCAATCTCTGGGTTCGGCTTCAGAAAAAAAAAAAACATCACCACCACCACCACAAGGTCCGAACCCTCAACGATCCGTGGGTTTATGACTTACTGTATGGCTCGAGACGGGAGGGCGAGAGGATCATTTAAGTACACCAGAGACTCAGCGCAATTCTCATGATATTTTGGTCTTGAAGTTATTGGTCGACGCTGAAGAAACACACACACACACACACACACACACACACACACACACACACACACACACACACACACACACACACACACACACTCTCTGTTGCCTCCTACATCCGTGTGTTTGTTAGTAAATATATATCATGTATTCTAAGAACTTATAAAACACACTTAAGGGACAGAATATTAACCTTAAACCAGCATATAGACAGACAGACAGACAGATATACTTACAGACAGACACAGACAAAAAACGAGATAAACATACATACAGACAGACAAAACAGACAGACAGACAGAAAACAGATAAACAGACAGACAGACACACGGTCGAACCAACAGGACGGTAATAAGAAACATCTGTTTACTCTTACACGACCTGGCTGTTGCTGCCTCCATAAACCTTAATAAGACTGTGTGTGTGTGTGTGTGGCGAGACAGACATAAACAAAGAAACAAACAAATCAATCAATGATATCAAGAAATTTACATGTAAAGGTAAGTCGAAGAATTGGAGCCCAGTAGGATGATAGCAGCTGGAGCCCAGGAGGATGATAGCAGCTGGAGCCCAGTAGGATGATAGCAGCTGGAGCCCAGGAGGATGATAGCAGCTGGAGCCCAGGGGGATGATAGCAGCTGGAGCCCAGGAGGATGATAGCAGCTGGAGCCCAGGGGGATGATAGCAGCTGGAGCCCAGGAGGATGATAGCAGCTGGAGCCCAGGAGGATGATAGCAGCTGGAGCCCAGGAGGATGATAGCAGCTGGAGCCCAGGAGGATGATAGCAGCTGGAGCCCAGGAGGATGATAGCAGCTGGAGCCCAGGAGGATGATAGCAGCTGGAGCCCAGGAGGATGATAGCAGCTGGAGCCCAGGAGGATGATAGCAGCTGGAGCCCAGGGGGATGATAGCAGCTGGAGCCCAGGGGGATGATAGCATCTGGAGCCCAGGAGGATGATAGCAGCTGGAGCCCAGGGGGATGATAGCAGCTGGAGCCCAGGAGGATGATAGCAGCTGGAGCCCAGGAGGATGATAGCAGCTGGAGCCCAGGAGGATGATAGCAGCTGGAGCCCAGGAGGATGATAGCAGCTGGAGCCCAGGAGGATGATAGCAGCTGGAGCCCAGGAGGATGATAGCAGCTGGAGCCCAGGGGGATGATAGCAGCTGGAGCCCAGGAGGATGATAGCAGCTGGAGCCCAGGGGGATGATAGCAGCTGGAGCCCAGGAGGATGATAGCAGCTGGAGCCCAGTAGGATGATAGCAGCTGGAGCCCAGGAGGATGATAGCAGCTGGAGCCCAGGAGGATGATAGCAGCTGGAGCCCAGGAGGATGATAGCAGCTGGAGCCCAGGAGGATGATAGCAGCTGGAGCCCAGGAGGATGATAGCAGCTGGAGCCCAGGAGGATGATAGCAGCTGGAGCCCAGGAGGATGATAGCAGCTGGAGCCCAGGAGGAAGACAAGATGGCGAGGTAGTGGATAAAGCCCTATAAAAGATCCTATTAAATATACTAGACACAGACAGGGAAGCGGACAGAGTAAAGAATAGACAGAGAAACAAAGAGACAAACAGACAAGAGACAGAAAAGAAAAGACGGAGAGACATAAACTCAAAAGAGAAATAGACTCGGTGGAATTAGACAGACAGACAGACAGAGAAAGACATTAATGGACAGAGACAGAGAGAGAGAGAGAGACTACAAGACAATCTTCTCAGAGGACGGCCGAGACAGAAAGAGAGACAGAGAGAGACAGAGAGGGGCAGATAAAGCCTCGCTAGCATTTTCAATAAAGGGTCATAAATACCAGCCAGGGAAATTGGTGGTTTAGAAGGTCTCTCTCTCTCTCTCTCTCTCTCTCTCTCTCTCTCTCTCTCTCTCACCTCCTCTATCACCGGGAGATGAACTAGTCCGAGTTGCCATGTAATTGCATTGTTGGGTCGTTTATTTACATTATAACACACACACACACACACACACGCACACTACCCCCCTTCCCTTATACTACTACCCCCCTTCCCTTATACTACTACCCCCTTCCCTTATACTACCCCCCCTTCCCTTATACTCCCCCCCTTCCCTTATACTCCCCCCTTCCCTTATACTCCCCCCTTCCCTTATACTCCCCCTTCCCTTATACTCTCCCCCCTTCCCTTATACTCCCCCTTCCCTTATACTCCCCCCCTTCCCTTATACTCCCCCCTTCCCTTATACTCCTCCCCTTCCCTTATACTCCCCCCTTCCCTTATACTCCCCCTTCCCTTATACTCTCCCCCCTTCCCTTACACTCCTCCCCTCCCTTATACTCCCCCCCTTCCCTTATACTCCCCCCTTCCCTTATACTCCTCCCCTTCCCTTATACTCCCCCCTTCCCTTATACTCCCCCCCTTCCCTTATACTCCTCCCCTTCCCTTATACTCCCCCCTTCCCTTATACTCCCCCCTTCCCTTATACTCCCCCCTTCCTTATACTCCCCCCTTCCCTTTACTCCCCCCTTCCTTATACTCCCCCTTCCCTTATACTCCCCCTTCCCTTATACTCCCCCCTTCCCTTATACTCCCCCCTCCCTATACTCTCCCCCTTCCCTATACTCCCCCCCTTCCCTTATACTCTCCCCTTCCCTTATACTCCCCCTTCCCTTATACTCCCCCCTTCCCTTATACTCCCCCTTCCCTTACATCCCCCCTTCCTTTACTCCCCCCCTTCCCTTATACTCCCCCCTTCCCTTATACTCCCCCTTCCCTTACACTCCCCTTCCCTTATACTCCCCCCTTCCCTTATACTCCCCCCCTTCCTTATACTCTCCCCTTCCCTTATACTCCCCCCTTCCTTATACTCCCCCTTCCCTTATACTCCCCCCTTCCCTTATACTCTCCCCCCTTCCCTTATACTCCCCCCTTCCCTTATACTCCCCCCCTTCCTTATACTCCCCCTTCCCTTATACTCCCCTTCCCTTATACTCTCCCCCTTCCCTTATACTCCCCCTTCCTTATACTCCCCCTTCCTTATCCCCCCTCCTTATACTCCTCCCCTTCCCTTATACTCCCCCCTTCCCTTATACTCCCCCCTTCCCTTATACTCCCCCCTTCCCTTACACTCCTCCCCTTCCCTTATACTCCCCCCCTTCCCTTATACTCCCCCCTTCCCTTATACTCCTCCCCTTCCCTTATACTCCCCCCCTTCCCTTATACTCCCCCCCTTCCCTTATACTCCTCCCCTTCCCTTATACTCCCCCCTTCCCTTACACTCCTCCCCTTCCCTTATACTCTCCCCCCTTCCCTTATACTCCCCCTTCCCTTATACTCCCCCCTTCCCTTATACTCCCCCCTTCCCTTATACTCCTCCCCTTCCCTTATACTCCCCCCTTCCCTTATACTCCCCCCTTCCCTTATACTCCCCCCTTCCCTTATACTCCCCCCCCTTCCCTTATACTCTCCCCCCTTCCCTTACTCTATTGTTAGTATCATCTATTTATAAATCGTCACAGTATTTTAGATAAAGATTATTAATTCATTTGAACATTTTACATAATATAAACTAATATTTATTTAAGTGTTTTTGCTCAGAAATGATCTAGGATTTATTAATTATTCTTTAGTCTACTTAATAATTATCATTTTTTCTGTAATTAAGTATTATTATAAAGCCTGTGTATTTTTCCTATATATAATAGTTCTGTATAATCTTGAATCTATATTATCATTTTTGTCTATAATTCAGCTCAATATAAAATAGAAATCAATTCTATCGAGTCCTAGAGGAGTCTATGTGGATCACGCCAGCCATCCTGAGGGAGAGAAGAACTTGGCACTCTGCAGACATCAATCAGGACGGCGGCCATGTTGGATAATCCCGGAGGGGGCAGGTGAATCCTCCACTTGGACCGTCCAGTGGCTTAAATGTTGAGACCAGGGGCATGAGAGAGCTATACGCTGTGCTTCGGTAAGGGTGAGAGTTCTCTTATTGTACGTCGGGATTGTGAGCTTTAGCAATTCTTTTCTCAGGCCTCAGCACAAAATATCGTGTTATATGCCGTCTTTCCCTCCCTTCCCCCTCATCCCTCTCCCTCCTCCTCCGTGTTCCAATAATGTATCGTCGGCCTTAATTATAAGTTCACCATTTTGTTCTTAGGAAAAATGTAATAGTAGCGTCTAATTAAGGCAAGTTGTGTAGATAGAAGGTTCCCGTTTTGGCCGTTCAATAATCATGGCTATTATAACTCGTAAAATCTTCTTTATAACTTAATATGTATATAAAGCTTAAAGTTGGAACACTATACAGGAGTTCTTTAGTAATTTACACAAACTTTAGCCTCTTAGAGAATTCACATATTACCATGTTAATTATCTGCCACGTTATATTGTAACCTGGGTTTCTTTTCAGAAGACTGTTGCTGTAATTGTTCCAGCACTCAAAACCCCGCGTGACGGCCATCATTGTGCGTCTGTGAGGAAACGTTCAGTTCAGTTAAGAATCTGAAACTGATCTCCATGATGGCTGTGTGGCTGTACAGTGGTCGTGGTAACCCAGAGAGTCCTGGGTCGGTACTCTCTTGTGGTGACGAAGGTGGAGACTTTGTAGAGGCGAATTATGAGTTGTAGCAGTGGTAGTTCCTCTCCATTATATACTAAGTAGAGTGAGGTGGTTGAGTGGATACAACAGTCGCCTCCTGTCTTAAAGAGTCGCTCGTTCTTTACCAGAGCACCCCAGATCACCCAGCTGTAAATGGGTACCTAACTTTACTGTTTGGGAAGTAAAAGCGGCCATGTGCAGTACCGTACCGGCCTCCAAAGGTTTAGTATACCCCGTGTTGTATCCACTTTCCACGTGTTAAAGATGTACTGTATATTTGTGGACAAAATTCTCTCTACTCCTGCGGTAATATCTGACACCTACTTGAGGGTCGTGTGGGAAGGGTTGTCATTATAATATCTATTTACTCTTTTTCATGTTCTTGTGACGTGAGTTGTAGCATAAAGACGTCTTCACCAGGTATACAGTTTAGTAGTTGAATATATGGCGCTGAGTGTCATTGTTCATACCTTCACTCTTTCTACCACTTATCTTAACGTCTACAGGTACGTTGTTGTCCCATCTCTCAGTATCAGGAGCAACTGGTCCATGAAACCCGCGGTGGACCAGACCAAGTTGACGAGTACCACCAATCACCTTATATTATCCTGGGAACACGACACACTGAGTGATTAAAATTGTCCCCAACTCTCATTAGACAGACAGACTGAAACAAAGTTCTCCCTTCCTGAGATTCGACCTCGGGAACTCAGGTTTGTGAGGTGAGTATGTTAACCGCTAGACAGCTTGTGTCCCTAGTGCAATGCTTATTTACAAAAACGAATGAAACGTAGAAATCCTATCTGTTTACTCAAGCGTTCAAACCTGACTAAACACGCGAAGAAAGACGAAAAACACAAGATATCGAATAAAAATAAACAATTCTCTCTTTATATAAAATACAGAAGAAGAAAAAATCTTGTCAGTGTAATTTGTTTCTATAGGCAGATGGTTGTGTCGTGTTTACGGTCTTGGTCTTCAACTCTCGCCCTCCTTATCACGAAGAGCTGTTTATTATGCAGCTGTAGGTCTTGCCTTAATGTATAGTCTCGTTGGTCTTTGTTCCGGGGGGTTGGGGAGGGGATTAAAGTGATCTGATCTCGTACAGTAATGTATAGGACGGAGGGAGGGGGGGGGGGGGGGTGTGGTGCAGCCGAGGGTACCTTAGGCAGACATAGACCAGAAGGCGAAAACCCATTGCACGTGATGTACTTATTAGGTTCCACCCGCCCAATGAGAAGCTGGCGATATATGAATAAATTTTGTTTTATTGGCCAATGAAATACTACAGGTATATAAACATAGATATGAATACGGAGTAGCTGGCCAATAGGATGTTTAGGATACAAATATGCGAGGTTTGTATCAGCCAATGGGAAGCTAGGGAAATGTAAACACGCGCTGAATGTGTAGACGATGTAGGAACGATAAACTATTATGTAGTTTTTTGTTAAGTTCAATATTAGAGTTAAATGCTGTAAAAATAAAATACCTTGTCATAATAATATTCCAGCCAAGTAAAACATTTCCCAACCTCCCAAGCATAACCCAACAGACTCTGAAGCCTCCTACCATATCCCAGCATACTTTGGGACCCTCCTAGCATATCCTAACATAGTCTGAAGCCCCTAGCATATCCCAGCATACTTTGGGACCCTCCTAGCATATCCTAACATAGTCTGAAGCCTCCTACCATATCCCAGCATACTTTGGGACCCTCCTAGCATATCCTAACATAGTCTGAAGCCCCTCTAGCATATCCCAGCATACTTTGGGACCCTCCTAGCATATCCTAACATAGTCTGAAGCCTCCTAGCATATCCCAGCATACTTTGGGACCCTCCTAGCATATCCTAACATAGTCTGAAGCCCCTAGCATATCCCAGCGTACTTTGGGACCCTCCTAGCATATCCTAACATAGTCTGAAGCCCCTAGCATATCCCAGCATACTTTGGGACCCTCCTAGCATATCCTAACATAGTCTGAAGCCTCCTAGCATATCCCAGCATACTTTGGGACCCTCCTAGCATATCCTAACATAGTCTGAAGCCTCCTAGCATATCCCAGCATACTTTGGGACCCTCCTAGCATATCCTAACATAGTCTGAAGCCTCCTAGCATATCCCAGCATACTTTGGGACACTCCTAGCATATCCAAACATAGTCTGAAGTCCCCTAGCATATCCTATCATACTCTGAAGCATAGTAGCACACCAAGACTGTCCGTGAAAAACATACACACACACACGGCTGCCACATACAGTAAGCCTAGTGTGTTGCCGCCGCCATTAGAGAAGAAAAAAGTGAAGAGGGCTAACATCACTGTCCAAGATACTGGTAATGACACTCGCTAGAAGAAGAGCCTAAAGAGCTCTGCCTAAAGCTCCTCTACGACGGTGTCTGTATAATTAGGAGCTTTTATCTACATCTGTGAGAGGGCTGACATCTGCATATGTAAATGTCAGCTGTGGATGGACGTGAGGCTGACGAGGAGAGCTGACTGGTGTGTGTGTGTGTGTGGCTCTATAATCATTTCTATATCTTATAGTTTAACTTACATGTACTGATATACTATATGTCAACAAATAATGTGTGTATAAATGTTTAGGTACAAGTTATGAAGCTACTTTATAATGCCCATGTATATTGTGTACGTGTTCTGTTTATGCCAAATGTCTGTACACCTACACTGTCTATGTATGTACATTATTTATAGACGTACCTGCATTATCTATGTACATTATTTATATACCTGCACGATATACAGGTATTGAACAGTCGGGGTTAAAAGTCTTGAACACTTATCAATATCTGGCATCTACATAATATGCCAAGTACTGTCAGATGTTCAAGACTTTTCACCCCGATTGTACATTATATACCTATATTGTTTATATACCTATACTGTTTATGTACATTGTTTATATACCTGCACTGTTTACGTAGATTATTTACATAGTGGCATTGTCTATATTCGCACATTGTTAGTATACCTTCACCGTCTATGTATATTGTTTGTATATCTGCAGTGTCTTTATGCTAATTCAACGTAAGCCTAGGAACAATTTTAGAGAGTATCTATCTATCTATCTACCTATCTATAAACACTAGATACAGTTCACAGGATAAAGAACTCTTCACTTCGCGTCTACACAAACTTAACGGGTTATCAGTAAAGGATATTTTCTTCATAGTTTTAAATTTCCAGTCAATATTACATTAGTGCTCCCTGACGACCACACATCCATCACTGGGGGGGGGGGGGGGGTTTACGACTCTCTCCTGTGAGGGGGAAGCTGTCAGCCGTCCTCAGCAGCGTCAGGCCTTTGTGGTAATTAATGCTCCTTGGCCAGACGTCATTCATTCCTCATGACGTCATCCTCCTTGTTGCTGAGATCTGGCGGCTGAGTCCTGAACCATCTAAGGCATCATTACCATCATGGATTCCGAGTTGCATTTCTTTGTTAATCTTAGGGAGGTTCTTTACTATAATAATGATACTAATAACAATTAATTCCGAGATCATTAAGCGGTAACTCCACGTCGTCACAGAGCAATACTAAAAGAGTAATACTACGGCTATGAAATCTCATTAAATACCCGTATTGTTTTATTTAATAATGTCCAAATGAAATAATTAGTTTGTCTTGGTTAGATGATGGAAATAAATGCATAATGTTATGTTGCTCTGTTTATTGTGTTAGCATTCGGCGCTACTCGTAACCCAACTCGTGGTATGGTTTGTTAGGCAGTTGTCCTAGAGATGTGTGTCAGCTAGTAAAGGCCTGTGATTGGTTGGTAGATAGATGAGGGGCGGGACTAGTTATTGTTACGGACGGACTCGGGCTGTGTCTCTAGTCCTGTGACCCTCCATTAGTGAAGGACTGTCAAAAACCAGTTGAGTGATGCGTTTCATAGTGAGGAATACAGACATGTTACGAGGTAGTGGCCAGTGTTGACCTCCTGGGGACGATAACTTTAGTATTGATCAGGTGAAGTATCCTAACATAGTGACAGGATAGAGTCTGATATTAGTGTACTGTTGGCTGTCTTCCTTCCTTCCTTAATTTCTCAACTCTCATTTGTATATAAACCAAAATATATACCGGATTCTGAACAAAATTAAATTCTATTATATTAAGTTGATTATATACTGGTCAGAGTCCAACCATGATTTGTGTGGTAACTCCCCACGCCCACCCCCCACGCCCCCCCCCCCACCGCCCACGCCCCACCCCCCCACCACCCACGCCCCACCCCCCCCACCACCCACGCCCCACCCCCCCCACCACCCACGCCCCACCCCCCCCACCACCCACGCCACACCCCCCCCACCACCCACGCCCCACCCCCCCCCACCACCCACGCCCCACCCCCCCCACCACCCACGCCCCATCCCCCCCCACCACCCACGCCCCATCCCCCCCACAACCCACGCCCTACCCCCCCACCACCCAAGCCCCCCCACCCCGACACTTCCTGTACTGCGTCACCACTACTATACTCCAGCTAGACCTGTCCTTCAATATTGTTCATAGGTGTAAGTTGTTACTCGTTATGTTAGTAATTATGTATGGATTAATCGAGGAACCGTTGATATGGGATGTTATGTAAGTCGTCACTAAGATAGGCTCTTAGTTATAGCGATATATCCCATTATTGCCGTCCATTATGATAATACTTGAAGCAATCATCCACCTCTTCACTTGTCCTGATTTTAAATTTGATCATTTCGTATTCTGAAATCCATTAGGCTGGCGGCTCTCATAAACGACTTCTCCGTTCACTTTTAACAAATCTGAAAATTAGAACCGAAACAGATGTTTTTAGAGAATTCTTCTATCTCGATGTATTAAAGAACTTATTTCCGAAATTTTGTAATCATTCTAAAGATAACTTCCACGTCTTCCACACCACGGAGAAAATATATGAAGAATCGTCGCTTCTACTTGAGTCACCGCTTTAAAATATATTGAAAACGGATAATTTAGGAGCGTCGTGAGATAGCGGAGGAAGCGTTTTGCGCTATATTTCATATAGCGGAAGAGGCGCCGCACGGCTATATATCGTGCCCTTATATATTGCATAGCTGAGAAGGCACCTTTTAGCTATATCTCGCTATGATATATCATATCAGTGAGGACACCTTCCCTCAAAATGCCCCAATAATATATCGAATGATATCAAACTATGATATACCATATACGTGTAGGAGGAAGGTGCCTTTCCGCGATACACCCCTAGAATATATCATATAGAAGAGACGGCTCCTTTCCGCTATGTATCATGCCTTTATACGTTGTATAGCGGGGAAGACGCCTTTCCACTACAATATATCGTAACCTTATCAAGCCGCCGCCAAATGCGTGGGGATAATCCTGCCTTGTATACGATTATTCCTCCCTCACGGTCGTATCTTAACATCACTCGGCATTATACGTGTTAAGGACGACGCTCTGTACGCCACACGATAGCCAAGCCGTGTTCCTACTTTACTTTCACTACGAAAGTAAATTACTATACGTAAGTAGGTGAATTTTATTTCATTCAGAGGATTTCGGATTTATTTAGACTATAAAATTAAAAACGTGCTGTTTCATGTTTTTCAGTGCTGATGAATTGGAAAAAAAAATAATAGCAATATTATTATTATTATTATAAATATTATTATTATTATTATTATTATAAATATTATTATTATTATTATTATTATTATTATTATTATTATAATATCACTGTCCTGAAGCTTGAATACTAATTTAAGCTTCAATTTTTTTCCCCAAATAGAGCAGAAAACCAACAGAGAATTTGATCTTTGTTTTTTGTTAGAATAATGTATTACTAACTTTGTTAAGTGCTTAAAGACCTTCGTTGTTGAAGCGCAGTGATAACAATATAACAAATATAGAACATTAGACAGATCAACTTACTGACACAAGTGACCCAGTTATTAAGATTATTTTGATGTATATTGATGGGGCTTTATTATTACTTCAGTACTTAATAATAGACGGCATAAGGACGGGTTGTGTTATAAAGATGAATAATCAGATATACTAAATAATTATCTATATATATTACTAATTTGTATAGAAAAGTGATTCAGGTAATGTTTTTTCTGTTGTTAAAGTTTGTATAGTCTGTCAGTACTTTATAACCTGTTGTTAAATATAGAACTGTGAAGAACGTGATGGTACTATAAGAGACGAGGAGCTGTGAGGTGTATAAGACATGAGGCTTATTTTGTGGTCAGGTATGTAAAGAGATGAATGAAGTGAGTTAGGCACTCTCTCTCTCTCTCTCTCTCTCTCTCTCTCTCTCTCTCTCTCTCTCTCCCTCTCCCTCCTTTTTATTGCCTATCTTTCCCCCATCCTGCCAACGCTCCTCCTCCGCTTCCTGCCAATGCCCCCATCCACTACCCCACTACCCCCATCCTGCCAACGCCCCTCCCTCCCTATCCTGCCAAGCTCCCTCCTTCCACCATCCTGCCAACGCCCCTCCTGCACATCCTACCAACGCCCCCACCCACTACCCCCATCCTGCCAAACTCCCTCCCTCCCCCATCCTACTACCCCCTCCCTCCCCCACTACAACCTCCACTGGGCAACATGGCACCATTAATGCTACAGGATTTGGGTTTTTCTGCCATACCTCTCATGGCACCATTCCTATCACCGTTCATGGCACTCTTCCTACCATCATTCCCGACACAATTATTTGCATTGTTCTTGGCATCATTCCTGACACTGATCTTGATTTCATTCTTAGCACCAACCTCAACGTCACCCCTGGCATTATTTGCTTCCAAAATTCCTGGCACTGTTCCTGTTTTCATAATTCCGATCATCCAACTTCCTTTATCATTTCCACTACCATCTTTACCATCCTCCCTACCACCGTCTATCATATGTGACACTATTCCTTAGCATTTTTTTTGTTATTCCCGCCTATCCTTACTGCCATCGTCCATATACCCTGGCACTATTCTTATATCCGGGTACCATTCCTGGCACTATTCCAGAGATCATTCTTAGCACTAGTTTCAGCTGCACTTCCTGTCATCATTCTTGGTGACCTTCCCTCGTGGCACTCTAACATCATTCTTGGCAGCCCTTCTTGGCACTGTATCTGATACCACTCCTAGCAACCATTCCTGGCACTACTCCCGTCAGCTACCATCCCAGGTACCACCCCAAGCAACCATCCCTGGCACCATTCCCGGCCTTGATTGTCCAAACGCAATTCTTGTGGTGCTGGAGTCAAGAACTGTGTATGGACATCTATGCTTGGGGGTAAACCCGACGAGGAAACAGTGACGGACAGTTTGAAGACGTTGCTAACATGAAGAGGACCTTACAGACAACTACCGCAGCCAAGAGGACCCACAAATGACTGGAAAAAATACCGAAGACATCAATAACGTAAACAAGATGAAGATAAAACAAACAAATAAGATAGAAACGACTTGGTATCCACACAAAGAAACAATAACAAGAATAAACTAAAAACGAAAGTACAAGCAATTAATATTACGAAATAACACCCACACCACCCCCCCCCCACACACACACAAACACAGAAATGTCTTGACACCAAATGTAACAAACGAGTAGGAAGAAACTCACACATCGGCGGCAAACGAAGGCAAACACAGACTGCATACAGAACAAACCTCACAAGCCGGCCAAAAAGGAGGGGGAGGAGGGGAGGAGGGGAGGGGTTTAGAGGGAGGAAAATTTATCACAACATAAAAGCTCAAGGTAAGAAATCAGCGCCAGTAAGTATCATGCATCTGGCAGTATTTTGTTGCCGCCAAAGTTTGCACGAAATATATTCAATTGGCGGGAAGTGATTGTTGTTGTTGTTCATTCTACGGGTTTATGTTAAAATGTAAAGCTTGACGCATGAGAAAAATGAGAATGAACTTTGTAGGGAAATGTTTTAGAGAATTTATGTTACATGTTGGTGTTTATGTTGACATTTAAAGTGATTTTTTCTTTTCTTTTCTTTTTTTTTCTTAGTGTGACGTGTTCAGTCGGTCTTGTGTGTACCTTTGTTGTTTCCTCAAGCCTTTTGTGAGATGTGTCGCCATTGGTGGATTGTAAACTGCATTACCATTGGTGGATTATATACTGTATTGCCATTGGTGGATTATAAACTACTGTATGTTGCCATTGGTGGATTATAAACTGTTGCCATTGGTGGATTATAAACTACTGTATGTTGCCATTGATGGATTATAAGCTGTTGCCATTGATAGATTATAAACTACTGTATGTTGCCATTGATGGATTATAAACTGTTGCCTTGATAGATTATAAACTACTGTATGTTGCCATTGATAGATTATAAACTACTGTATGTTGCCATTGATGGATTATAAACTACTGTATGTTGCCATTGATAGATTATAAACTACTGTATGTTGCCATTGATGGATTATAAGCTGTTGCCATTGATAGATTATAAACTACTGTATGTTGCCATTGATAGATTATAAACTACTGTATGTTGCCATTGATGGATTATAAGCTGTTGCCATTGATAGATTATAAACTACTGTATGTTGCCATTGATAGATTATAAACTGTTGCCTTTGATAGATTATAAACTACTGTAGGTTGCCATTGATGGATTATAAACTACTGTATGTTGCCATTGATGGATTATAAACTGTTGCCATTGATAGATTATAAACTACTGTATGTTGCCATTGATGGATTATAAACTCTTGCCTTTGATAGATTATAAACTACTGTATGTTGCCATTGATGGATTATAAACTACTGTATGTTGCCATTGATGGATTATAAACTGTTGCCATTGATAGATTATAAACTACTGTATGTTGCCATTGATGGATTATAAACTGTTGCCTTTGATAGATTATAAACTACTGTATGTTGCCATTGATGGATTATAAACTGTTGCCATTGATAGATTATAAACTACTGTATGTTGCCATTGATAGATTATAAACTGTTGCCTTTGATAGATTATAAACTACTGTATGTTGCCATTGATGGATTATAAACTACTGTATGTTGCCATTGATGGATTATAAACTGTTGCCATTGATAGATTATAAACTACTGTATGTTGCCATTGATGGATTATAAACTGTTGCCTTTGATAGATTATAAACTACTGTATGTTGCCATTGATGGATTATAAACTGTTGCCATTGATAGATTATAAACTACTGTATGTTGCCATTGATGGATTATAAACTGTTGCCATTGATAGATTATAAACTACTGTATGTTGCCATTGATGGATTATAAGCTGTTGCCATTGATAGATTATAAACTACTGTATGTTGCCATTGATGGATTATAAACTGTTGCCATTGATAGAGTATAAACTACTGTATGTTGCCATTGATGGATTATGAACTGTTGCCTTTGATAGATTATAAACTACTGTATGTTGCCATTGATGGATTATAAGCTGTTGCCATTGATAGATTATAAACTACTGTATGTTGCCATTGATGGATTATAAACTGTTGCCTTTGATAGATTATAAACTACTGTATGTTGCCATTGATGGATTATGAACTGTTGCCTTTGATAGATTATAAACTACTGTATGTTGCCATTGATGGATTATAAACTGTTGCCATTGATG
Organism: Homarus gammarus; assembly: GCA_958450375.1. NCBI lineage: Eukaryota > Metazoa > Arthropoda > Malacostraca > Decapoda > Nephropidae > Homarus > Homarus gammarus. The sequence goes on along the minus strand of CAUDMG010002284.1, from coordinate 721,731 downwards.
GATGTAATGTGTTACCATTGGTCGATATAGACCGTTACTATTGGTAGATATAGACTGTTACTATTGGTAGATATAAACTGTGTTACTATTGATAGATATAAACTGTGTTACTATTGGTAGATATAAACTGTGTTACTATTGGTAGATATAAACTGTGTTACTATTGGTAGATATAAACTGTGTTACTATTGGTAGATATAAACTGTGTTACTATTGGTAGATATAAACTGTATTACTATTGGTAGATATAAACTGTGTTACTATTGGTAGATACAAACTGTGTTACTATTGGTAGATATAAACTGTGTTACTATTGGTAGATATAAACTGTTACTATTGGTAGATATAAACTGTGTTACTATTGGTAGATATAAACTGTTACTATTGGTAGATATAAACTGTGTTGCTATTGGTAGATATAAACTGTGTTACTATTGGTAGATATAAACTGTGTTGCTATTGGTAGATATAAACTGTGTTACTATTGGTAGATATAAACTGTGTTACTATTGGTAGATATAAACTGTGTTACTATTGGTAGATATAAACTGTGTTACTATTGGTAGATATAAACTGTGTTACTATTGGTAGATATAAACTGTGTTGCTATTGGTAGATATAAACTGTGTTACTATTGGTAGATATAAACTGTTACTATTGGTAGATATAAACTGTGTTGCTATTGGTAGATATAAACTGTGTTGCTATTGGTAGATATAAACTGTGTTGCTATTGGTAGATATAAACTGTGTTACTATTGGTAGATATAAACTGTGTTACTATTGGTAGATATATACTGTGTTACTATTGGTAGATATAAACTGTGTTGCTATTGGTAGATATAAACTGTGTTACTATTGGTAGATATAAACTGTGTTACTATTGGTAGATATAAACTGTGTTACTATTGGTAGATATAAACTGTGTTACTATTGGTAGATATAAACTGTGTTACTATTGGTAGATATAAACTGTGTTACTATTGGTAGATATAAACTGTGTTACTATTGGTAGATATAAACTGTGTTGCTATTGGTACGATATAAACTGTGTTACTATTGGTACGATATAAACTGTGTTACTATTGGTAGATATAAACTGTGTTACTATTGGTAGATATAAACTGTGTTACTATTGGTAGATATAAACTGTGTTACTATTGGTAGATATAAACTGTGTTACTATTGGTAGATATAAACTGTGTTGCTATTGGAAGATATAAACTGTGTTACTATTGGTAGATATAAACTGTGTTACTATTGGTAGATATAAACTGTGTTACTATTGGTAGATATAAACTGTGTTACTATTGGTAGATATAAACTGTGTTACTATTGGTAGATATAAACTGTGTTACTATTGGTAGATATAAACTGTGTTACTATTGGTAGATATAAACTGTGTTGCTATTGGTAGATATAAACTGTGTTGCTATTGGTAGATATAAACTGTGTTACTATTGGTAGATATAAACTGTGTTACTATTGGTAGATATAAACTGTGTTACTATTGGTAGATATAAACTGTTACTATTGGTAGATATAAACTGTGTTACTATTGGTAGATATAAACTGTGTTACTATTGGTAGATATAAACTGTGTTACTATTGGTAGATATAAACTGTGTTACTATTGGTAGATATAGACTGTGTTACTATTGGTAGATATAAACTGTGTTACTATTGGTAGATATAAACTGTGTTGCTATTGGTAGATATAAACTGTGTTACTATTGGTAGATATAAACTGTGTTACTATTGGTAGATATAGACTGTGTTACTATTGGTAGATATAGACTGTGTTACTATTGGTAGATATAAACTGTGTTACTATTGGTAGATATAAACTGTGTTACTATTGGTAGATATAAACTGTGTTACTATTGGTAGATATACACTGTGTTACTATTGGTAGATATAAACTGTATTAATCTCTCTCACTTGTAGCTTTCACCAGTGTTAGCTTGAGAGGATGAAGAATGTAGAGTACTTCTGAGGACTTCTGTTGATAACTCAGTCTTGCTGTACGTATCGTTAAACCAGTGATACTTTTTAATTATTATTCATGTAAGAAATATCACTATGGATAATTTCATATAGTGTTGCATTATATCGATATCTTAATAGTAACGCGTTTCTAATACTCCCGCCAAAAACAACAAAATGTACAGAGTTTTAGGATGGGAAAAAAAAATCACGATTGTAGAAGATCCAGCACAGTAGATTAGATCACCGCCCGGCCGCCAAAGCTGCAGGGAGGGTTAGGGCCAGTGATGTTTATAGAGCTGCCGGCCAGACTATTTCAATTGAGTGCGTGAGACAGGGTTAAGGAAATCCCCTGAGGCCCTGATGTAGTATGGTTGGACCTGTACTGCCTCTTACACCCTGATATTTAGTGAGGGAGAGATAAGAATGTGTAGGAGATCATGATTTATAGTGAGAGAGAGAGAGAGAGAGGAAAATGTCTCTAAGGCCATAATATTTAGTAGACGGGGCGGGTCGGGTCGGGGCGGGTCGGGTGTGTTGGGCCCCGGGGACCATAACAATCACCCAGACAAGGTTCCGGGGATCACTGTGTGGCGGGACCTCTACTTAACCAAACGAGTGCCAGCTTTCTAAGTAATACCATTACTTGTGGGGAAACAGGTTGTAAAGTGCCTACCTATCTTCATAACCTTCCCGACACAACGTTGAGTTATAATGACCGTAAAAATATTATTACATTGTTCTTGTTTTAAGGAGGTAAGTGTGGCGGTGATGGTGGTGGTGTTGTTGGTAACTGTTGTATTGTGTGGGAGTGTTGTGGTACTGTGTGGGAGTGTTGTGGTACTGTGTGGGAGTGTTGTGGTACTGTGTGGGAGTGTGGTGGTAGTGTGTGGGAGTGTGGTGGTGCTGTGTAGGACTGTGGTGGTAGTGTGTGGGAGTGTTGTGGTACTGTGTGGGAGTGTTGTGGTACTGTGTGGGAGTGTTGTGGTACTGTGTGGTAGTGTGTGGGGTGTGTTGTGGTACTGTGTGGGAGTGTGGTGGGACTGTGGTGGTAGTGTGTGGGAGTGTGGTGGTACTGTGTGGGGTGTGTGGTGGTACTGTGTGGGAGTGTTGTGGTACTGTGTGGGTGTGTAACACTCTTATACTGGTAATAGTATATTTATGGTTTCCATTCTCAACCTGGGATAATTCTCAATAATTATCATATATTTAAAGAATAATCCTTGGATCCAGTCAAGATGAGGGTACACCAAGCTCGCAGCCACCCAGTACAGTACTCCCTCTTGGCGCGCCTTGTACTCGGTTTTATCTGGTTGTCTGCGCGACGTCCGGCCTTGGACATATCGCTGCAGTCTCGATAGCTGCAAGTTACTCAGGTTCTTGAGACGAGGGGGAGATGCATCACAAAGTGCAAATACAAAATATCCATGTCCGGAAGCTCATGGCTTTCACCACCGACGATGTCTGGTTACTTTATTTTATCATTTGGCACATAAGGCTTGTTAAAACATGAACACGCATATATTATATAAAGTTCAAACGATTTAAATTCACTTAATATGGCGATAAGCTTCAGAGAAAGTGTCTGCTTGATGTCTTTAGTGAAGATCGAAAGGAATGCATAGGATTTGGGTGGGGGGGGGGGGATAGATGTAGAGTTTACAAAGAATCTGGGCTCGACCAGATCGCTGCATTTAGTTTTTTTTTTCATTTGTTTTATCTTTGGGTAGTCAAACCTTTGTTTTTAAAATTTGTTTTCGTTTTATCTGCTTTAACCAGTCCCTTTGACTGCTTGTCCCTCGTACTCTCATTATGTACGATGCATATGACCACTCCTGCACGTCAAAGGTACATGCATTTGTACATAATCCTTTAAATCAATTGTTGTACATTTGGCTATGAAAACCAGTGTAATGGGTCTGATTGATTAAGTTCTTAAGGTTATTGTTTACAATCTAATCGGTGTTCGAGCTTGCAGTGCAATAAGACGTCAAACCCATAAGCTGGTAACATCATCTACTGAGATTTCACCGTTAGGCTTTAGGACGATAAGAAGACCACAGTTTTCTTTCAGAAGATTAATTTCACTCCCCTTTGTAAAGTAAAACTTACGTGACAATTTTACTAAAAGCAAATAAAGTTGAAGCTTTAAACATCCCTTACAATGGGTCTTGAATGTTTCATCTGTATGCAGACATATCTAACTTAGTGTAACACTCATTCATAATTTCAAATCTACAAGATCGATATGAGACATTAAGAGTCTCTGAAGTACCCAAGAGAAAACAGAGGTGTCGGGTGTTACTGAAGCCGTGAGAAAACGGACGTTTCAACTCCAACTCAATAATGAAGTTACAGCTACTTGTTTTATGGGCGATTGAACGTAACGTCAATCATTTGACTTTACATTAACAAACGTGTATGACTATGGTCAGTACAGTGTACTCGCCACTCATTTATATCCGACCCTATGGCAACTTACATACATCCGAATGTCCTGTCACGAATTTGTGGTAAACCATACATTGGGCTATGAAAATCAGTGTCATGGGTCAGATTATTTTTTTAAGGCTATTGCTTACAATCTAATCAGTGTTCGAGTTTGCAATACAATCATTAAATTGATGTCAAGCACACAGGCTGATTGTGGCGATAAGTTGACATGTTTCTTTCAAATGATCAATGACAATCTCAACAATATAACCTACAATAATCTCAATACAGCCACCAGATTCTCGATTGGGAATTAAAACAATCTGACTTCAGTGGTGAATGTAACGCTAGTACGTTTCACAGGACGATATCAGGATTCTTCACTCTCCCTGGCAAATTCTATACCGAACTTGCGTAACAATTTTACTAAAGGTAACTACAGCTGAAGCTTTCAACATTACTCACAATGGATTTTGAATGCTTCGGCTGTGAGCAGGTTTACGTATCTTAGTGATTGATTCGCAAGTTTAAATCTACAAAGAACAACATGAGATACGAGTCTCTGAAACACATTAGAGAAAACGATGTCTCGCATTGTGTCGGTATCACTGAAGCAGCGATGGTATGGATAGACGGGCTGGAGTAGGTGGTTAATTTATTTTAATTTTGTCACGTATAGTGACTACTTTATTGTGTACCCCATACTCATCTTGTGAGCGGTAGTACAGAGTGCAGGTCACGAACGGTGTGTATAGCACACCCCAGTGATCAGGATATTATATTACGTAGGCAGTGCAGGTATACAATTTATATATTGTGAACTTGTATTATGATTTTATTATGAACAAATCTCCATCAAGTATGTTGGGTAAAAAGACCAAAAAAGCCTAAGTTAAACTCCTCTTTTATTCACCATATTATGACGCCCCTGGTGGACACAAAAATCATATTCAATAAAACATTTGCAAACATCCGCCAAGTGGATGTTGTCAGCAGGATCAACCGCGAAGGACGCCTTGTAATTATAAATATGCTCTTTGATATTCGTTTCCGGAAATGAACTTTTTTACCTCACCTAAACTAGGTTAGGTTAGGTCTAAATTTGGATACAGGTTCCAAATAATGTAAACAGGAACTACTCTTTAAACCAGGGTAAGTGATTGTCTCAGTAGAGACTCCGGTGAAGTGCTGTTTGATCACCATAAAGACAAAAAATATATTGTCCTGACGGTACATGTTGTTTGGTTGCCTGGTTTATGCCTTCTTCTCAGGCATCACCTCAAGTAATATCTGGACGAAGCGATAGATTCTGTCTGAAAATAAACCAAAGATTATACTATATCAATGGTGAATACTGTTCGTGAGCATTATATATATATTATTAAATTACTGTATTTCATAATGTACCGAGATGTGAAACATATGCTTGACTCGGTAGTCTAATATGGCTGTGAAGATAAAATACAAAATGTGCCACAATACGACAATGTGGATATTCTACGTTTATGTCATACACAGACTAATATCAAGTGTAAAAAACAACAGCAAGTATTACTGACGAATACAACACCAAATAATCTAAATCTGATATAAGGAGTTATGCGAAATCATCTGTTGCCAGTGACAGACGAGCTCTATTTAGCGCAACACAGTAAGAGTACTGTACTGCAGTTTCTACAGTTTTTAAAAATAGTGTAAATCACCTCAAGTCGACTCATGGTGTTTATAATAGACTGAATAATGTGGTACTGTAGTGTCCTGATGCAAGTGGTAATTTGTGTGTGCGTCGTCGAGTAAGTTTCAGTATAGACAGACTCTTTGTGATACAGTACCTCAATAGGATAACTTAATATAATATACGACCAAGACGAAACAAATCAATCAATCGCCCTACTATATTTCCCTTCATTCTTATGACACTGTAAAAGAGAGGTCATGCTAAACTTCTGTAGTGTGTGTGTTTGTGTTAAACTGAACTATGAAATACAAACGTGGACCATTATCTGCACGTCTGGTACCCTCTGTGTGGGAGACTTGTAGTGGAATTCTCCCCTACAAACGCTGTTTGTCGCTGCCTAGCCGACCCACCAATTCCCCAGTGTATGCCTCGTGGTCTAGGTCAACCAGCGCCGCCATACATCACGGAGCGGGGGTCAACTGCTAAGCCACGCCTACCCCCGCTATTTAAGACCTGACCTCGTGGTGATCTCTCTCTCTCTCTACCTACAGCCGCAGCCAGCAACACCTCCTCCTCTGCCGCTGCCTGGCGGTCCTCGCTCCTCCGCCAGCCTGGCGGTCCTCTCTCCTGCCGGCGAGCATGGCGACCCACAAGCTGTCCTCCTGTGAGCATCCTCACCAACCAGCTCTCTCTACATCACGCTTGTAACCATGCTGCCTTCCCAGCACCAAGCTGCATTGTACATCCAATACAACATGTATATAGAGAGCACATTGTGAGTTTCCTTTCTCCATTCCATCCTGAGTGTGAACCAAACAATCTCATACCCCACAGACTTTCACTCGTATACAGTATACGGAAACGCTTTTTTGATATACAGTATTTTTCCAAGAGGTATCATCAATTAATATTTTAAACAAAAAGGAAAAGTTAAACGCTAATAAACAATCTTGCAAGGAATATGTTCGTCCACCCAGTAAGTAGCGACCACAGCTCCAGCATTATGTATACAGTAATTGTACCATCGATTGCAATCATTGCAGTACGCACATGAGTTCATGAGTTGTGAGTTCGAGTCCTGCACTAGATGCAGTTTTTTTTTTTTTTTTTATGTTTTTTTTTCACGGGGATTAGCCCACCTAGGTACAGGTCACCGACCCACATGGGACCCTTGGGAACGAAAAAAAACACAGAAGTGTAAAAAATAATTAAACAAATCTTGAGTGAGAAACGATATATATATATATATATATATATATATATATATATATATATATATATATATATATATATATATATATATATATGTATATATATATATATATATATATATATATATACGGGTTCACAAGACGATTTCGTTCCGTTAATCACCACACACTGCTTGAGGTCATGAAGAAAGTCTCCGATCCACTCTAGGACACTTCACCGAATCCCATACCCTTTCACGGGTGTATAGTATATACGCTCCTGTAATTCTTGGCAAAATACAGATATATATATTGTCAGTATCACCGTCCTGTTCCTGAATTTGAGTCCAAACATCCAGTACCTTGAGAAATTGTGCGTGCGAGGATGATGTCTATCTTCTAAACAATACTAAACTCGACGACGTGAAAGTGAATTTGGAAGAGTTCTGACTCCCTTCCTCCGGCTACTCCCTCTGGGCTCGTGGATTAATTCCCCGAGAAGGTACTGCTGACTGAGGTGGTTAACGTGAAATACAGTCGACAGATACCGAAAAACGTCTACACTCTACAGCCCATACAGGACTTACACTTGTGACCTCCAAAAACTGCTGGTGAATACTGCTAACGGTCTAATTAAGTAATGCCATGCATACGCTTGTAGGTTTTATATTATCCGACAGTCGGATACATTTTGGTAAGTCATCTCTGTACAGCAAATGATACAAGAGAAAGGTTGCGGGATTATGACACAGGGAGCCGGTGAAGCACCGAGTCATGACAGGAAGCTGGTAAAGCACCGAGTCATGACAGGAAGCTGGTAAAGCACCGAGTCATGGAGGGTTGATGTAAGACACTTCTTGTAGAAGGATTACACTGTAGGGAGAGATACGCGGGTGAAGTCAACACTAAGAGGGGTAGGAACAGTGTGGGAGAGACCCATGATACTTCACGTTGGGTTGTTATCATAGATAAAGGAACTATAAACAGATGTGTCATCACGCATAACTCTGAAGATAACTGCAAGAGCAACTTTGAGTTAATCAAATACAGTACAGTAGTTGCATACAACGAAAGCTGTACACGTACAGGACTCGAACCTGCGACCTTCAGTGTGTGATAATTATCAGAATTACTGACGCTCTACCATTGAGATAATGGACAGATATATGTTAAGAAACAAATACTCTTACTGTAAATAAATAATGGTGTTAACTCTAAGTGGACAATGCACCTCCTGTAGAAAGTATCGTGACATAGTAAGGTACATAGGAACTAGGGCATAAGTTTTTGTTTAGTGATCTAAAAATGTTGCGTTATTATTTGTTCGTTTCAGTTTTTATTAAATTTTTCTTTGGGCTATAAAAACAAAAGCCCGTACAGGACTCGAACCTGCGACCTTCAGTGTGTGATAATTATCAGAATTACTAACGCTCTACCATTGAGCTAACGGACAGATATATGTTAAGAAACAAATACTCTTACTGTAGGTAAATAATGGTGTTACCTTGTAGCGGATTCTTCCCCTACAAACGCTGTTTGTCGCTGAGTAGCCGACCCCGCAAATTCCCCAGTGTATGTCTCGTGGTCTAGGTCAACCAGCGCCGCCTTACATGACGGAGGTCAACTATTAAGCCACGCTTACCTCTGGAGTATAAGATCTCACCTCGTGGTGACCTACCTTTTATACCTACAGCCAGTCTTCAAGCAACACCTCCTCCTCCACTCCTGCCTGGCGGCCCTCGCTCCAGCCGGCGACTATGGCGACCCACACCTCGTGGTGACCACTCCTACTACCCACAGCCACCCGCAAGCAACACCTCCTCCTCCACTCCTGCCTGGCGACCCTCGCTCCAGCCGGCGACTATGGCGACCCACACCTCGTGGTGACCACTCCTACTACCCACAGCCACCCGCAAGCAACACCTCCTCCTCCACTCCTGCCTGGCGACCCTCGCTCCAGCCGGCGACTATGGCGACCCACACCTCGTGGTGACCACTCTTACTACCCACTGTAGGTTATGTATCTATGCTACTGTGCCAGGTAGCAACCTTGTAAATAAGCTACTGTGCCGAGTAGCATTTATATATATAATTACGTGGCAACACTGCACGTGTTATGTGGCAACATTGCCCCGAGGCTGCCATATGGCAAGGCAGTCTCAGTCTGACTGTGTGAGCCGTGCATGGCACACGCTAGTCACCACTTGTATTTCTCTCATCCATAATAAACGGACTTCAGTGTTACCCGGTGTTTCCCTACCCATCACTGCATTCTTCGGGGAACACTTGTAACCATCACCCACAGCCACCAGCAAGCAACACCTCCTCCTTCACTCCTGCCTGGCAGTCCTCACTCCAGCCGGCGACCATGGCGACCCATACCTCGTGGTGACCACTCTTACTACCCACAGCCACCAGCAAGCAACACCTCCTTCTCCACTCCTGCCTGGCAGTCCTCACTCCAGCCGGCGACCATGGCGACCCACACCTCGTGGTGACCACTCTTACTACCCACAGCCACCAGCAAGCAACACCTCCTTCTCCTCCGCTCCTGCCTGGCAGCCCTCGCTCCCGCCGGAGACCATTGCGACCCACAAGCTGGTCCTCCTCTTTAGCACCCTCACCAACCAGCTCTCTCTACTCAACGCTTGTAACCATGCTGCCTTCCCAGCACTAAGCTGCATTGTACATCCAATACAACATGTATACAGAGAGCACATTGTGAGTTTCCTTTCTCTATCCCATCCTGAGTGTGAAACAATATCCCATACCCCACAAATGGTGACCCCCGGAGATTCGCACTCACACAGGATGGAGGAGGAACCGATCACTCTCCCAGTCTTCAAGCAACATGGAAGACTGGTTTATCCACACAGAGGCAGCTCTAATCGCCTCTACAGCTACTGTCTCTACACCGCAGGATAGACACCCTAGAGCAGCACTGCTTCTCTAAGCAGACACCAGCTCCTCTTCCTGCCCCAAGCATCACGTCCTACCGACCCCAGCAGGCGCATCTGAGGATTGTGTACCTGCCACGAGGGAAGCACAACATTCATCGCCCCCACACACCGTTTTTTTTCCCTCAGGCACTCCCTGCTACTGTCGTGGACCTTGCTGCTGTCGTGGACCCTGTTGCTGTCATGGACCTTCTGACCCACACCCACACACCCTTTTTCTCCCTCTCTTCTCCCACAGATCTCGTGTGTCTAGACAGTTGTCTCCCCTAGCGGCCAGCTCATCCACGCCCTCGCCGTTCTGCCTCGCATGTGCCATGCAACCCGGCAGACAACAAGTCTCTTACACCGCCTGGAGGGAAGGGGGAGTATTGTAGTGGATTCCTCCCCTACAAACGCTTTTGTCGTTGAGTAGCCGAACCCGCGAATTCCCCAGAGTATGCTTCGTGGTCTAGGTCAACCAGCGCCGCCGCCTTACATGACGGAGGTCAACTATGAAGCCACGCCTACCTCCGCTATATAAGATCACACCTCATGGTGACGTACCTCTTTCTACCTACACCAACCAGCAAGCAACACCTCCTCCTCCTCCTGCCTGGCGGTCCTCGCTCCTGCCGGCGACCATGGCGACCCAAAAGCTGGTCCTCCTCTGAGCGCCCTCACCAACCAGCTCTCTCTACTCAACGCTTGTAACCATGCTGCCTTCCCAGCACCAAGCTGCACTGTACATCCAATACAACATGTATATAGAGAGCACATTGTGAGTTTCCTTTCTCCATCCCATCCTGAGTGAGAACCAATATCCCGAAACCCCACACTATAAAAACAAAAGCTTGCAGCCCGTACAGGACTCGAACCTGCGACCTTCAGTGTGTGATAATTATCAGAATTACTGACGCTCTACCACTGAGCTAACGGACAGATATATGTTAAGAAACAAATACTCTTACTGTAGATGAATAATGGTGTTACCTTGTTGCGGATTCTTCCCCTACAAACGCTTTTGTCACTGAGTAGCCGACCCCGCGAATTCCCCAGTGTATGCCTCGTGGTCTAGGTCAACCAGCGCCGCCTTACAGGACGGAGGTCAACTATTCAGCCACGCCTACCTCTGCTGTATAAGATCTCACCTCGTGGTGACCTACCTCTTTCGACCTACAGCCACTCTTCAAGCAACACCTCCTCCTCCACTCCTGCCTGGCGGCCCTCGCTCCCGCCGGCGACCACGGCGACCCACACCTCGTGGTGACCACTCCTACTACCCACAGCCACCAGCAAGCAACACCTCCTTCTCCTCCGCTCCTGCCTGGCAGCCCTCGCTCACGCCGGCGACCATGGCGACCCACAAGCTGGTCCTCCTCTGAGCACCCTCGCCAACCAGCTCTCTCTACTCAACGCTTGTAACCATGCTCCCTTCCCAGCACCAAGCTGCATTGTACATCCAATACAACATGTATACAGAGAGCACATTGTGAGTTTCCTTTCTCCACCCCATCCTGAGTGAGAACCAATATCCCATACCCCACAATTGGTGACCCCCGGAGATTCGCACTCACACAGGATGGAGGAGAAACCGATCACTCTCCCAGTCTTCAAGCAACATGGAAGACTGGCTTATCCACACAGAGGCAGCTCTCATCGGCTCTACAGCTACTGTCTCCACACAGCAGGTTAGACACCCTAGAGGAGCACTGCTTCTCTAAGCAGACACCAGATCCTCTTCCTGCCCCAAGCATCACGTCCTACCGACCCCAGCAGGCGCATCTGAGGACTCTATACCTGCCATGAGGGAAGCACAACATTCATCGTCCCCAAACACCGTTTTTTTTTTCCCTCAGGCACTCCCTGCTACTGTCGTGGACCCTGCTGCTGTCATGTACCTTCTGACCCAGACCCACACACCCTTTTTCTCCCTCTCTTCTCCCACAGATCTCGTGTGTCTAGAGGCCCAGTGGTTCTCATGGACCCCGGTTGAGAACCACTGGTCTATCTCTTGAGACTAATTAAAATTTATGTTAGTGAAAAATAGAAAATTGTTATGTCCAATAGCTATGAAGGGGTCCACCAAGAAAAATAGAAGGGAAAGGGTCCATGGGTAAAAAAAGGTTGAGAACCACTGGTCCGACTCTAGACAGTTGTCTCCCCTAGCAGCCGGCTCATCCACGCCCTCGCCGTTCTGCCTCACATGTGCCATGCAACCCGGCAGACAACAAGTCTCTTACACCGCCTGGAGGAAAGAGGGAGTATTGTAGTGAATTCCTCTCCTACAAAAGCTTTTGTCGCTGAGTAGCCGACCCGCGAATTCCCCAGTGGTCTAGGTCAACCAGCGCCGCCTTACATGACGGAGGTCAACTATTAAGCCACGCCTACCTCTGCTGTATAAGATCACACCTCGTGGTGACCTACCTCTTTCTCAACTCATTTCGCCAGCCAGCCTTCGCCGTGAACGGACCTCTTTCTAGAACCTTCACTGCTTAAGCCTGCCAGCCTGTCTTTCAACCGTTGACGACCTGAACGAAATCGACCACCTCACCACCATCACTACACATAACCGGTAAGCTCGTTGCAGACAACGCCCTTTCTGTGCTTCCCTACTGATCAGGGGTGACTCCTGATCAGAGGCGGCCCTGATCGGGTGATCTGAAACGGCTTTCTGTAGCGGATTTGGGCCGCGATCCCATTGGTGTCAATTGCACCTCTGGCTGTTTTACCTTGTTCTTCCTTCTTTATTCGCTCTGGCCTGGGGACCTGCACCCTAGAGGTGTATTCGTCCTTGGGTCCCCCCTGTAACTGTTCACCTCCACCGGTGGGGTTTGTGAACACGAAAGGGGGTAGGAGCAGAACCCACCCCTCCGCCGAGCCTTCCTGGGAAACCGTGATCGTGCGTGTTCCACCTAGGAAGGGGGTCGCAAATCCTTAATCCTCCACCCATCCCCCGATTAGGTACACATCAAGTTCACGCCTATAAGTGAGCATTTACAACAATAGGGATATAGGTTCCCCTAACGGGGTTACTAGGTGAGTGACACAGGAACCACCCTACGACCATTCGACCAGCAAGTGGCGGTGGGGGGTGCTGTAATTCCTGTGTTTAGGTTGCTCGCCTGGATAGGTAGGGCAACTGTACAAAATTACAATAAGACTGATGCCACGGAGAACGACCATATGCAATGACTAGGACAACCGGAAATAGGATACGGGTACGCTCCCTTTTGGGGGGCGTATCGGAAAAACGCAAAGAGGAACTGGGTATACTACTGTGTGCCCAGTTAAACATCAAATTTGCCGCACTAATAGAAACAAAGGACTCTTACATAGTCCTTTGTCTTGAAGAAAAAGATGTAGACAATATGCTCTCAGACGAATCAACAAAGAAACTAAAAGAACACGGATTCGAAATTGTAATACCACCTCAACTACGAGCCAAAAAATCCATAGTGATTAAAAGGGTAGATAAGAGCATACTGAAACAAACACCAAATGATATTGCCAATAATATACAAGAGAAGAACGCATGGGCCAGAGTCGAGGAGGTTGTGCTAATGCCTGGTGCTCCTACCATGATGAAGGTCAGGTTTGGAGAGATCTCCATGGCACAAAAAGCCCTAGAGAATGGCCTGTGTATATCCCATTATCATCTGACAAAATATCAAATTGAGCAGGAGGAATTTTTTCCAATAACACCCTGTTGGAATTGCTACAAATATAATCATCTAGCTGCAAACTGTCCACTAAAAGATAAGAAGTACTGCTCTGAATGTGCAACAGAGGGCCATACATTCAGAGAATGTAGCAACAAAGATAACCCAAAATGCCTGAACTGTAATGGGGAACATCGAACACTAGCAGCGCGTTGTCCCATAAGAAAAGAAATAATTAGAAACCTGAGAGAAAAGGAAAGAACAAATAAGAAGATTGAAACAGACCCCAACAAAACATATGCAGCAATTGCAAAGCTGCAAGATACCACATCTAAAGTACTGAAGAAAACTAAAGAAAATCCCCTCATGCAGCCGACATACCTCAATCTGAGTGAAGGATTACCTTTCACTATCCTAACTAGTATAATACATGCACACCTCAATAATATTGCAAAACCAGGAACATTCGGAAAAACGATTAGAGAAATGTTTGCGGCAAACAATCTGCCAGAGGTAAAATTTCCAGACGACGCCCCCTCAACAGAAATATTTAAAATCGTCACCGAGAGTAGCCTGGGAGCAATGAAACCACAGGAGCACAAAACCAAACAATTCACAGAAGAAACCGTCATGGAAACAGACCCTATCACCCAAGAAGTCACACCACACCGCAAATCATCAGACTCCACCACTCAGCAAACAGAGAAATCACTACCTGCAAAAGTTGATCCGACCAAAGCAAAATTAAGAAAAGAATCCCACTCTGGCCATCGTGCCCCCCCATCTTCACCAAGCGATGTGCAGCCAGCAGACTTGGGCAATGAGATCGGCATCCGCTTTTATTCAGTCAACACACCACCTACAATATCAAATGACAGACTTCTGCAGGAAATCAAGGAAGGCACTGTAAAATTCACCTACGAAGACGATAGGGTAGAAGAAACCTATATAGACCAATTAATAACTGCAGGACTTTTAAGTACCAAATATAATAGGATCGAAAGAGTGGATGTCACCAAGTTTAAGAAAATCAGAACTGGACTCAAGGAGGAAAGGAGTAGACACTCACCAGGAGATGCACGAGCTAGCAAACATCCTACACCAAGTTCGCGGGATCCACGATTACACAAACTAAATTATTAAAGATAATCCAGCACAACGTCCTTGCCTGGAATTTGATGAGGAAATCAGAACTCACCAATATATATAGCACAATAGATCCAGACATTATTCTTATCAACGCACATGGTCGGAAAAAAGGTGATAAAATCAAGATTTTTAACTATCATGTACATCAAATGAACATCCATGATGAACCACACGACGGCATAGCAATAGCTATAAAACGCAATATACAGTATAAAATCATAGACAACTTTCATAGCAACTTTCTTGCAGCCGAAGTAAACACAACCAGAGGCCCAATATTAATTGGAACGTCTTATTTAACATTTAGAAGGCCAGTATTCCCTACAGGTGATATTTTAAAACTAATGAGACAAAATAAACCAGCATACTTTATAGGAGACCTCAATGCTAAACACACAACCCTAGGAAATAATATCAGAAACCCAGGAGGAAAAATTCTACATGCTTTCATCGAACACGGGACAATAACTCACCTTGGGCCCGACTTCGCAACTTACGTATCAGCCGGTAACACTGGGAAACCTGATATTGTTTTAACCAACAGGCATCACCATCTCAATGTACATTTAAAAGCTGGACCCACAACAACCAGTGATCATTTACCCATAATAGCAACTTTATCCACGTCTCCGATACAAATTCCATCAATCCCAAGATTTTCACTTAATAGAGCAAATTGGGAAAAATTTAAATTGGATCTCAGCAAAAACGAACCAACACTCCTACACAATAAAGACACAACTGAGATCGACAAATCATTGGACAAATGGTACAATGAAGTAACATCAGCAATGCAAAACAATATCCCAAAAACAACATACCGTACACTACCACATGCACAATTAACACATGAAGAGAAAATGATACAAACTAGATTTACCAATCTATATGAATTCACCAAAACACACGGGTGGAACAATGACATCAGAATATTATACAGGAATTTAAAAGAAGAACTGAAAGAAATAAGTAAGAACAAATACAATGAAACATGGAACAAGCTGATTCAGGACACACAAGCAGATCACAGAAACCCAAAAGCATTCTGGAAAAAAATTAAAAACCTAATGGGAACTAATTCGGAAGACACGAGTTATATTAAGGACAAAAATGGTAGAAAAGCAACAGAACCACATGAAAAAGAGCCAATATTTAGAGAATTTTGGAAAAACATTTTCACAATCAACGACGAAGATAATAGAAGCTTCTGCCAAGAAACTGAACAGGCTACCAGAATATATTTGAACCAGAACACAGAGAAATGGAAACCCACAGAAAAAATTAACCTCAACTCTTTAAACATCAACAACTCAATAATTGCTCCTCTAACTCAAAATGATATTGTAAAAACAATAGCAAGTTTTAAGAATAAAGCACCTGGCATAAGCCAAATTAATAAAGTCGTACTACAAAACATTCCTCAGAATATGATCGAACAGCTCAAAAATATATACAATGCCTCACTTGCAACTGGCTTTTTTCCTACCAAATTTAAATTAGCCAAAATCAGACTCATCCCGAAAGCAGGAAAGAACCATACTCAAGCAGAAAACTACAGACCCATCTCACTACTGGAAACACCCGGGAAAATATTGGAAAAAATAATTAACCACAGACTCAGAAATTTTCTTGACCAAGAAAATAAATATAATCCGAGACAGCACGGCTTTCGAAAAAACCGAGGAACCAATACAGCAATAGCTTTAATATACGAGTCAATCGCAAATGCTGCAAGTAACAAAGAACAATGTAATATAATTTTAAGAGATGTTTCAAAAGCGTTTGACAAAGTCTGGCATGAAGGAATGAAGTATAAAATAATCAAATTGGATATGCCTACCAACATCACAGCACTACTGTGTAATTTCTTAGATAACAGAAAGGCTAAACTTATCATTGACAACCATCTAGGACAAACCTTCAACCTATATAGCGGAGTTCCCCAAGGGAGCAACATATCACCAACATTATTCACTGTATATACGGCAGATATGCCGCAACCACGGCAATCAGAATATATAGCATATGCAGATGATGTTACACAGATAATCAGGTACCCGGGAAAATCCAAACAAATGATGGCCATTAGAACATGCAGAGAAATAGAGTTAATAAACAACTATGAACGAAAATGGAAGATAAAAACCAATGTCCAAAAACTCCAAATAATTCACATCGCAAAAATGAACCCATGCCCTATTATCATTAACAATCAACAAATACCATATGTTGCCAAGGGAAAAACACTAGGACTCAAGATCTCCAGAAGCGGAATAATCCCTCACATCAATGAAAGATTAGCTATGGCAAGATCACAACTTACAAAACTTAGAAGATTCCGCCAATTGAACACCAACACGCAATTGCACCTATATAAAGCACTGATCAGGCCACACTTAGAATACCCTCCGATACCTCTGAACACAATTGCAAGAACTAATCAGCTGAAATATCAAGCAGTGCAAAATACAGCCCTCAGAAGAGCGGCAAAACACCAACCACCATACACACAAACAGTACAAGACATACACACAGAACACGGCATAGACCCACTCAACATCAGAATACACACCCAAGCAAATGCAATATGGGAAAAAATCCAACAAGAACAGGATCCCATACTTAGCAAACTAATTGATGAAAACAACAATATATCACATAGATGGTGGCCTAGAAGTAGGAAAAATGAAATTGAAGAACCAGAGCCTCTATATACAAAATAACAACAAAACAACAATAAAAAACACAACAAATATGAACCAAAAGATGGGCCCAACTCTCCAGACACACAAGGACCTGGAGGGACCCCCCAAAAAAAAAAAAAAAAAAAAAAAAAAAAGATGAGGATCATCCCTACAGTGCCACAAGGACCTGGAGGGACCCCCCACCCCTACCCTAAGATAATATGCCTCATGGACACTTAGAATAACTTAGCTTAGCTTGGCTGAGACCGGCCTTCCCTAACACCTTGAACCTCTAATGCAGCACAGTTACGGAAGACAAAAAAACCCGTCTCCGCAAGGTGGATAGCCCACCTGCTGTTAACCTTCTCCTTTACTTCCCACTTCTGAACTTTACCTTGTACTTTATCCTTCTCCTACTCTTAGAGCTATGCTCTATTCTCTCCGTACAACCAACCAACCTACCTCTTTCTACCTACACCAACCAGCAAGCAACACCTCCTCCTCCTCCTCCTGCCTGGCGGTCCTCGCTCCCGCCGACAACCATGGCGACTCATAAGCTGGTCCTCCTCTGAGCAACCTCACCAACCAGCTCTCTCTACTCAACGCTTGTAACCACGCTGCCTTCCCAGCACCAAGCTGCACTGTACATCCAATACAACATGTATACAGAGAGCAAATTGTGAGTTTTCTTTCTCCATCCCATCCTGAGTGAGAACCAATATCCCGAAACCCCACACTATAAAAACAAAAGCTTGCAGCCCGTACAGGACTCGAACCTGCGACCTTCAGTGTGTGAAAATTATCAAAATTACTGACGCTCTACCACTGAGCTAACGGACAGATATATGTTTAGAAACAAATACTCTTACTGTAAATAAATAATGGTGTTAACTCTAAGTGGACAATGCACCTCCTGTAGAAAGTATCGTGACATAGTAAGGTACATAGGAACTAGGGCATAAGTTTTTGTTTAGTGATCTAAAAATGTTGCGTTATTATTTGTTCGTTTCAGTTTTTATTAAATTTTTCTTTGGGCTATAAAAACAAAAGCTTGCAGCCCGTACAGGACTCGAACCTGCGACCTTCAGTGTGTGATAATTATCAGAATTACTGACGCTCTACCACTGAGCTAACGGACAGATATACATTAAGAAACAAATACTCTTACTGTAGGTAAATAATGGTGTTACCTTGTAGTGGATTCTTCCCCTACAAACGCTTTTGTAACTGAGTAGCCGACCCCGCGAATTCCCCAGTGTATGCCTCGTGGTCTAGGTCAACCAGCGCCGCCTTACATGACGGAGGTCAACTATTAAGAACATAAGAACATAAGAAAGTGGGATACTGCAGGAGGCCGACTGGCCCATACAGGGCAGATCCCTTTCACACCCATCCCAGCACTTCCATGTGCCTATCCAACTTCGTCTTGAAGCTCCCTAGCGTCCCCGATCCTACTATAGCACTCAGTAGCCTATTCCACATATCCACTACTCTATTACCAAACCAGTGCTTGCCTACAGTATATCCTTTCTGAATCGGAATTTATCTAATTTAAAGCCATTTGTTCTAGTTATTTCGTTATTACTGAGCTTCAGAACATCTTCCATTTTACCCTTGTTAATCCCACTTACCCACTTGAACACCTCTATCATATCTCCCCTAACTCTGCGCCTCTCTAATGAATGCAAGCCTAAGCTTTTCAGTCTTTCTTCATGTGGAAGGTTTCTAATATTATGGATCATTTTTGTCATTCTTCTTTGTACTCTCTCCAAAGAATCTATGTCCATTCTATAATAAGGACACCAGAATTGAACCGCATAATCCATGTGTGGCCCCACTAATGCTAGGTAAAGTTTCAAGATAACGTCAGCAGTTCTGTTACTCACACTCCTAGATATGAACCCAAGAATCCTGTTTGCCTTGTTGCGAACGCTAATACATTGTTTTCTAGGTTTCAAGTCGTTGCTAACAAATACACCTAGATCTTTTTCACAATCTGAGTTTTCTATTTCCGTGTTACCTAGTTTATACTTAACGTTTGTATTCGTTTTCCCTATCTGTAGTACCTTGCATTTATCAGTATTAAAATTCATTTGCCAGTCTACTGACCACTCATGTAAGGTATCTAGATCTCTTTGAAGGTGTTCAAAGTCACTGTCTGAATTTATCACTCCCCATTTTGGTATCATCTGCAAATTTACTAATCCTACTAGTTATACCTAAAGCAAGATCATTAATGAATATAACAAACAGCAGAGGGCCTAATACAGATCCCTGGGGAACTCCGCTTTTGACCGCACCCCAGTCTGACTTAAATCCATTTATGCTGACTCTTTGTTTCCTACCAGTTAACCATGACCTAATCCATTTTAATAATGATCCACCTATTCCATGTGCTTCTACCTTCCTTATCAATCTCTCATGAGGGACTCTATCGAATGCTTTACTGAAATCTAAATAAATTATATCATATGACTTATCATTAGCTACCTCTTCATATACCTTCGAGAAAAAGCTAAGCAAATTTGTGAGACAAGAACGTCCCTGGGTGAACCCGTGCTGAGAAGAATGAATTAAGTTGAATGTTTCAAGGTGGCTTCTGATTTTCGTAGCAATAATTGACTCTAGCAACTTGCCTATGATTGACGTGAGACTAATGGGACGGTAATTTGATGCAATTGATTTATCACCTTTTTTGAAAATCGGAACTACATTTGCAAGTTTCCAAGCTTCTGGCACTAGGCCCAATTCTAATGACTTATTAAATAAAACTGCTAATGGATTACTCAACTCATCTCTACATTCTTTTAATATTCCAGCATATACCTCGTCTGGACCAGGCGATTTATGAGGCTTCAGTTTGTTAATTTCTTTAAGCACATCGTTACTAGTAATATTGATATTCATCAACATATTTTCTATACTGTCGTTATATACCTTATGAACTTCTGGAAACTGTGCTAGGTTTTCATTTGTGAATACGGAGCGAAAATGACTATTTAACGTACTACACATTTCTAACTCATCATCAGTCATTTCTCCTGTCGTAGTTTTAAGGGGACCTATTGTATCTCTAACCTTTGATTTATACAGTTGATAAAAAGCTTTGGGGTTATTTTTCGATTCGTTTGCTACCTTGATTTCATAATTTCTCTTTGCTTTCCTAATTTCTGTTTTTACCTGTCTTGTTAGGTTCTGATAGTAACCAAGTAAGTGATTTTCGCCTTTCTTAACTTTTCTATATACTCCTTTCTTTTTCCCTAGAAGATCTAAGAGTCTATTATTCATCCATTTTGGTTGGTTCCGTATCGATCAGAATTTTCTTTTAGGGATGTGTTTATTTTGAGCATTATGGATTGTCGCAATAAATTGTTCATAAGTAGCTGCTAAATTAAATTCGGGGTTCTCCCGTCCTACCTCTGGTGTATAAGATCTCACCTCGTGGTGGCCTACCTCTTTATACCTACAGCCAGTCTTCAAGCAACACCTCCTCCTCCACTCCTGCCTGGCGACCCTCGCTCCAGCCGGCGACCATGGCGACCCACACCTCGTGGTGACCACTCCTACTACCCACAGCCACCAGCAAGCAACACCTCCTTCTCCTCCGCTCCTGCCTGGCAGCCCTCGCTCCCGCCGGCGACCATTGCGACCCACAAGCTGGTCCTCCTCTTTAGCACCCTCACCAACCAGCTCTCTCTACTCAACGCTTGTAACCATGCTGCCTTCCCAGCACCAAGCTGCATTGTACATCCAATACAACATGTATACAGAGAGCACATTGTGAGTTTCCTTTCTCCATCCCATCCTGAGTGTGAAACAATATCCCATACCCCACAAATGGTGACCCCCGGAGATTCGCACTCACACAGGATGGAGGAGGAACCGATCACTCTCCCAGTCTTCAAGCAACATGGAAGACTGGTTTATCCACACAGAGGCAGCTCTAATCGCCTCTACAGCTACTGTCTCTACACCGCAGGATAGACACCCTAGAGCAGCACTGCTTCTCTAAGCAGACACCAGCTCCTCTTCCTGCCCCAAGCATCACGTCCTACCGACCCCAGCAGGCGCATCTGAGGATTGTGTACCTGCCACGAGGGAAGCACAACATTCATCGCCCCCACACACCGTTTTTTTTCCCTCAGGCACTCCCTGCTACTGTCGTGGACCTTGCTGCTGTCGTGAACCCTGTTGCTGTCATGGACATTCTGACCCACACCCACACACCCTTTTTCTCCCTCTCTTCTCCCACAGATCTCGTGTGTCTAGACAGTTGTCTCCCCTAGCGGCCAGCTCATCCACGCCCTCGCCGTTCTGCCTCACATGTGCCATGCAACCCGGCAAACAACAAGTCTCTTACACCGCCTGGAGGGAAGAGGGAGTATTGTAGTGGATTCCTCCCCTATAAACGCTTTTGTCGTTGAGTAGCCGAACCCGCGAATTCCCCAGTGTATGCCTCGTGGTCTAGGTCAACCAGCGCCGCCGCCTTACATGACGGAGGTCAACTATGAAGCCACGCCTACCTCCGCTATATAAGATCACACCTCGTGGTGACGTACCTCTTTCTACCTACACCAACCAGCAAGCAACACCTCCTCCTCCTCCTGCCTGGCGGTCCTCGCTCCTGCCGGCGACCATGGCGACCCATAAGCTGGTCCTCCTCTGAGCGCCCTCACCAACCAGCTCTCTCTACTCAACGCTTGTAACCACGCTGCCTTCCCAGCACCAAGCTGCATTGTACATTCAATACAACATGTATACAGAGAGCACATTGTGAGTTTCCTTTCTCCATCCCATCCTGAGTGTGAACCAATATCCCATACCCCACAACCTCTAAGTGGACAATGTATCTCTTGTAGAAAGTATCGTTTAGTGATCTAAAAATTTTGTGTTAATATTTGTTTGTTTCAGTTTTTATTAAATTTTTCTTTGGACTATAAAAACAAAAGCTTGCAGCCCGTAGAGGACTCGAACCTGCGACCTTCAGTGTGTGATAATTATCAGAATTACTGACGCTCTACCACTGAGCTAACGGACAGATATATGTTAAGAAACAAATACTCTTACTGTAGGTAAATAATGGTGTTACCTTGTAGTGGACAATGTAACGGTTGCCGACAAAATCCAATTATTACAAAGAAAATCGAGGCCTTCTGGTCTGCCAGTCATGAACTGGGATTTTTGCATGTTCTGCCAGAACCCCGACAGAAAAGACTGTATGAGAAATGTGTCAACATTCAACAGTCGCAAAAACTTGGGTACTGTTGGGTTTTTATTTATTTATTTATCTTTATTTAATAACACCAAAACCTAACCGGGAGGTTATATCCTCTTAATTATTCATCAAAAGTTAATATGCTGCCACCACCCCTAACTCACCAGTATGTTAAGGAGTATGGTGAAATAATTAATTTTAGTTTCACTGTCAGGTCACTTGGTATTATTTTCTCAAGTAGGGTAAAGTTTTCACAGGATTGAGTAAATATCAAATTACACTATTTACATTTATTAACAAAATAAACAACATTTATATCAAAGGAGATGACTAGTTATTGTGAAAGGTTTCACTAATAAATATACTTAAGCTTACCGCCTTGGTTAATCCACTTAGAAACTTCTAAGGGTTAACTTGCCAGTCCAACAAGTCTCACAACGAATGTTGGTGAGGCTAAGGGTGAGTGTGAGGTTGTAGTGGATTCCTCCTCCACCAACGCTGTTTGTCGCTGACTAGCCGACCTCGCGAATTCCCCAGTGTATGCCTCGTGGTCTAGGTCAGCAACCAGCGTCGCCTTACATGACGAGGTCATCTATTAAGCCACGCCTACCCCCGCTATATAAGACCTCACCTCGTGGTGACCGCTCTCTTTCTACCTACAGCCACCAGCAAGCAACACCTCCTCCGCTCCTGCCTGGCGACCATGGTCGCGCGACTCACATGCTGGTCCTCCTCTGAGCACCCTCACCAACCAGCTCTCTCTACTGAACGTTTGTAACCACGCTGCCTTCCCAACACCAAGCTGCCTTGTACATCCAATACAATATGCATACAGAGAGCACATTGTGAGTTTCCTTTCTCCATCCCATCCTGAGTGTGAACAAATATCTCGTACCCCACAATGTTATATTCTAAAGAAAGCCTGGGTGGTGGCAGCTGTAAGATGTAAGCACAGCAATTACACGAGTGTGTGTAAGAAGAGAGAAGAATGTGGTTTCCCAGGTTAACCCTCAGAATCGAATATAACTAAGTAACTTTGAGAATATAAGTAAATAAGATGAAGTAAACAAATAAGTAAGAGACACTGATAGAAATACGGTAAATATTTTGAGAAAATAAATTAGAAGTTAAAGAAAAGGAAAACTTGGAAACAAGAATAAAAGAAATATAACCAAGGTTATATAAATTAAAATAAAGTGGCAACCTCAAACATTGAAAGTTTGCCCTCTTACATTCTAAATAGCATCCAAGAGCAAGAAACTGACACTAAAGCATATTGGTCTAAGTTTAGCCCCTTACCAAGCTACACGCTCAGAGACTTTAGTGAAACTTTTACATGCTGCTGGGCACATCATTGGAATCGATACAGCTCGTAGAATTGACATGTCGATCACCAATGAAAGACTACGACCATATGAGCCGAATGGCTTTGTGTACATTCCCAGAGGAATGGTTCATTATGAACCTGGATGCATTGTCTTGGCAGCATTCAACGACATTTACATCATTGAAGAAACATTAGATGAGAAGAATACATTTCATGCAACTCCGTGAGCTCCGTGGCAACAAGGACCTGCACCGTCTAATATACCACACAGCACTGATCGAGACAGAACACCTGACCCGAAGCTTCTCCAGAAACTGCAAGAACTAGACTCCCTAACTTATATTGCTGGACTACGGCCAAAGCCTGTTATTCTCGGGTATATCAATATGGACAAATGGAACCTGGAAGATAGCAGATTACTAAATATGTGGAAAACGCAGGCCTGGGTGCTGTCACGAATATATAACCATGAAGCGCAGAAGATCCCATCATGGTCTGCTGCACTTAATGAAGCTTGCTGTGTAGCTAATCCATCCATTAACAACACAAGGCATGATGCCAGTACTTATGATAACACAGTGACAACTGTCCCCCATCGTTTTCAGGATATTGCACACCATCTTGGTCAAAAGTACACTGCTGCTATTGCAGACCAGCCTTTGTACAGTAGAACAAAAGAACTAATCTGGCCCTACGAATGAGCATATGAGAACATAACTAACTGAATTTGTAAATTTATGCTATATGATACATTCATCTGTAGTGTATATTTGTGATCTGAATGAGCCAGTGGACTATATTTGATGCTCTTGGTGATTAATTAATACATTGTCAGGTTATACTAAAAAGTATGGGACAGTCTATAAAAAGGCGACTGACTACACTCGTGATATCTTGCTAGTTGGTTTGCGTGTAACAAAGAGATGCCAACAAACCAAAATTTCAACAGAACTCTGGAGGTTGGCTGGCTGACTGTATACTTGTACAGTACCTTCCTAACAGTAACACACAAAAAGCATTACAACTGCACGAGGCCAAGAAGGTTGAAATACAATACATCAAGACCTGTTCACGTCATAATTTCTTGAAAGGATCAGTGAGTAGCGTAGAGAAAGTATAAACTTACACACCTGATAAACTATTGTAGGTTCTGGATTCAATTTTTCGGTAGATGAAGAGGAAATAAACGAGGACGCCCAGAGCGATGACCCCGAGAGCTATACCCACCGTGACGGGCTCCTCCACCACCGGGAACACCACCAGCATCACAGACAACACCAAGTAGAACACAGGCAGCACCAGCCACACCTGCCCACAATAACATAGGTTAATATCATTGTTGTTTTGCACCATGATACACAATTAATGCACTCTGTTAAACATCTGTTGCAAGAATGTATTGACCGGGTCATTAGAAGACTGTGTAAATTGTTATCAACAATATTAATTAGAGTTGGATTATCATCTGAGCTTCAGATATTAACACAAGACAGTTCACCCAGCTGTAAATGAGAACCTGACTCTACAGATGGGAAGGCGAGGGCTGCCAAGTGTAGTACCGGCCACGCTGCATCCTTGCTTACCGAACCTTAGTAACTGTGTAATGTACCTTCACCGTCCCTTATGACCCACTAGTCCTATGGGACCCATTTTTACTGTGATTTATTTTATATCCTGTATGATTTATACACATGTTTATTTGTCATGAAAAGAGTTACTGTTTAATGACTTTAAAAATAAACCATCACAGATCTATGGTTCCCTAAGCTACTCTGGTGAGGGGCGCCTGCAAACATTCCCTTTCTGGATCGCTTTACCGGGGTGTTGGAATATGTAGTTAGATGCCTTGAAGTCTCCAGTGACTTCAGTGAGCCTGGAGCCCAGCTCCATCAGAAACTTCAGGACTTTGTTACTCCATGATCCAGAAGCTTTCCAGTGGACTTCGCTCTACGCTTCTCGCCCAGGAAACACCTCGCCTCCCAAAACTCTTCTCTAAAGGATTTCCTCGTGGCGTCTGCTGTCAAAATTTTGTCTATTACTTAATTCCTACCCAAGATAATAATTATCTCATCTCTCATACACATTACCCCACACTGTGTCATCACCCAGTAAAGTACGACATCTCCCTTAACTCTTAACGTATACACACTCATCCCCAGGCCACTGTTGCCACGACTCTCACGTGACTCTCACCTTAAAGGGTCTCTTCCACTCTGGTCTCTTGTACCTAAGCCAGAGGAGACCGATGGTGCCAAAGAGACGAGAGAAGCTGTGGCTGAAGGCCAGTAAGTTGATTAGGCTGTAAACGTCCGGCGAGAATAACAACAGCAGGGTCAGGATCGTCTGGAAGAGTAAACAGGTTCTTGGACGGAATCTTGTAGAGAGGTAAGCAATTTTTTTTTTCGCTCAAGAGCTTCACTACTCTTCAGAGTTAATGTTCTGTGGATCTCTCTACAGAGTCTATTCATTTCCCCGTTGTGAACATCATTACGTGACATCTTGGCAGTTTAAATACAGCAGAAGTGACAAAACTATGAGAATCTTTATAAGAATTGTAGATTACCATGAAGATGATAGCGGGGACTGGAGTGCAGTTTTTGATGTTGATGAGAGAAAGGGTCTTGGGTAGGTGGCCTCGCCTGGCCCCCGCGAACACCATGCGGGACTGTGCGAAGGTCTGGCCGTTGAGAGAGGCCAGAGTGGAAATAGCCACCGACACAGGCACCGCCCACGCCATCACCCCAAAGGCAGCCTGCCCGAAGGTCTGTGATGTAACACAAGATAATGATAGTGACGAAAAGGTCTAAAGAAAAAAAAAAGAGTTGTGTAAAATACCATTATTTTTTTATACCTCTTGCAGGACATCAAAAGTTGTTGGAAAAGGACGTAAGAATAACAATGGAACTTGTACAGTGAGGAGTCGTTATTGGTTAGGAAATAAACAGTAATTTCGTTGCATTGCCTATATTATACAGTAATTAGATAGGGGACCCAGTTTTGCTGCGTTGGCTTTTAAGGGACAGCTCATAGCCTATCTCTGACTACACTATCATCTACACTACATCAACTACACTATCATCTACAGTTCTACCCTAATACTTTTAGGTGGGACATGTACTCTTCCCCCAAAATTCTTATTTATCTGAGCCAAACTTAAAAGTATCTCCGAGGTGCACACCCCCAGGGTCCCCTTAGGATGCAAGCAAATTTTCAGGTCTCTAGGTTCCATGGTCATGGAACTACGGCACACACACACACACACACACACACACACACACACACGTCACTACTACTTTGCTGTAACTTGTAATCGAGTATGACGATCATTCAGCTATGAGACAATGATATGAGTTATTAAGGATGTCACCTCCGTTGATGGGCTCTGAGGTGACTAGAGAGGCCGATATGGTAAATTGTACAAACAATCTGTTAATTCAACAGATATTTTTTGTAAAAATATATACAGAATCTCTGTAAATTTTACAGAAAATGTTTGGCAACAATATAACCAGTGAATTCTCTGTAAATTTTACAAGTTTTTTTCACAGTATACCGGCAGGGTGTCCAAAGGTGTTGCACATGCAGAGGGCTACATCTAGTGCGGGAGAGGCGGCAGCAGCATCTTTCCGGCGTTGGTGCTCGTCTGCCTCGGTATGCAGTCGGGGTAACTCGGAAGTATTGACACCTCGAGTGGTGCTCCTCCAAGCGTTACAGTGTGGAGTGATCGTCTCCCAGGTGAGGGGGTCGACTTGGCATTTTTTCGGGTTTGTCTTAAGACTATCCTTATACCTTTTCCGTTGCCCGTCAATGTTACATTTACCATTCGTTAGAAGACTGTAAAGTAGCTGCCATGGCAGTCTACAGTACTGTCGTCCATGAGGGTAACATGGCAAGTCCAGTGTAGTTGCGCATGGATAATGGTAAGCTCGATGCTCCTACAGCTGGTGTCATCAAGAATACTGGTGTTTCTTCCTTGTCTTCTCAGCTAACTCTAAACAAGGTGTTAGTGATAGTGAGGTTGTGTGCAGCACACTTGCTGAGGAGGAGAAGTAGGCTGTTGGGATTACATTTACTCACTCTGTTTCTCCCTATGGTTCCCTGCCATATGTCAGCATCCCTGCCAACTCTGGCATTAAAGTCACCAAGGAGCACAACCTTATCTTCTCTGGGGATAGAGGTTAGCACTGTCAAGATCGACGTAAACAGCCTCCTTTATGTCATCCTCTGCATCCAGTGTTGGGGCGTATGCATTGGTGAAGAAGGCATGACGCGAGTGATTCAGTGGGACTCGGAGCGTCAAGAGGCGCTCGTTGACCCCAACAGGCATTTCAATTAGCCTATATTAGGCTGGATTGGAAAATTGCAAAGCCAACTCCATAAATGCCGTTTCTCTCCGCAGTAGGCTTACTCTTTCAGAAGAAGGTATAACCAGACCCCCGCTCTGTAAGACGACCCTCGTCTGGGAACCTGGACTCGCTCTTGGATGTTATGTCGATGTTATACCTACTGTAGACAGCTCTTTTGCCACAAGGGCGGTTCTTCTTTCTGGATGCTCATTTATGCTAGTGTCGAGAAGGGTTCTGACATTCCATGCAGCGACCAGAAGTTGTTTAGTTTGTGTTTGCTTTGATTTGTTATTATGTTTTCGACAGCATTAGGAGGACCTTACTTGGTGCGGATGCCCAGTCAGGCTGGTTTTTTAGGCAGGCTATGTTTAGAGCACCTTTCCTAGCCTTCTCCCCATGTGGGGTGAGCAGTGGCTCCTGAAAAGGGCTGCTCAGTCGTACAAACAGGACCGGATTGCATTGCTGTCTGGATCCCAGAGCATAAACGACCATCTTATCTATGTCTCCCAAGTGCAGAGTTATGACTAGAGACTCCCGGCAGTCATCTCTGCCTGTTCCCGTCGCCACTCTTCTGTTGCCATAGGACTTGTAGAGGTTTTGGGTTCTGATGATGAAAAATATGATGAGCT
>CAUDMG010002283.1:0-19796 GCA_958450375.1 Homarus gammarus | reverse complement strand
AATGTGGCCCGCGGGCCGCACTTTGCCCACCCCTGATCTACGCTGACCCTCTGTGTTCTATAGGTGAGCCATGATTTTATCCGATTTAAAGTTTTCCCCTCTATACCATGAGCCCTAACTTTTCTCAGAAGCCTCTGATACGGTTGTTACGAACCCCGCCACCAATTGTCATGATCTACCTACCCAGCACTACGAACCACGCCATCTATTGTCTTGATCTACCTACCCAGCACCACGAGCAACGCCACCTAGGGACGAAACACGAGTATGACTCGTCTTAGTTACCACTCCCGGGTTTCCCTTCTCCATATCCTGGTTGTTGCGTCACCTCCTCAAAGTCTTCTTTGTCAGCTCCAATTCGAGGAGAGAGCACTTCACTCTGGGAAGTGACCACAGGATCACCTATCCTGGAAACCTACGGCACAGTGACTACCTACCTACCGTCTTCTACAATACTCAGCCTTGCTCGTCAGCCATCTCAGCTCCGCACTTAAGTATTTGTAATCTTATCTTCCCTCCCCCACGTCCACTTGCTTCAAATTATTGTATGTTGTATAAATATGTATATACTGTTAATGTTTAGGTTAAGTATGGTTAAGGGTAAATTATAGGAAGCTGAATATTTTGTTAAGGAATTTATGGTACTTTATTAAACACAACAAAAACTCGCATCCTTTGTCTACCCTTTTATAGTCCGATTGTCTTTGTTTTGTTTTTTTTTGTTGTTGCCTGTTGGGATGTGGGTAGACTTTTAACAATATTCTAAATCCCCAACTCGTAACACGGTACTCTCTCAAATGCTTTGCTAAAGTCTAAGTAAATAACATCGTAATTTTCGTCATTATCTACTACCTCGAAGACTTTCCTAAAAAACGTCAGCAGATTTGTTAGACAAGATTTTCCCATTGTAAACCCATGTTGAGAGTCGTAGATTAATTTGCTTTTCCCTCAATGCGATCGGATATTGTTTGCTATAATTTATTCAAAAAATTTCCCCACTACTGACGTCAAACTAATCGGCCGGTATTTTGACGCTGATGCTCTGTCTCCCTTTTTGAATATGGGTTCTACATTTGCCTGTTTCCACAAGTCTGGCACAATTCCCGTGTCTAATGATTTTGTAAATAAATTTACGAGGGGTCCGCTAATCTGTTCCTTACACTCTTTCAAAACTCGAGGGAAAATTTCATCGTGCCCTGGGGATTTTGTCTTCTTTAATTTATTTGTCTTTTTAAGAACATCCTTTTTTCTGATAGTGATGTTCTTTAATTTCTCTTCTTCATTCCCTTAAATATCAGTTCCACCTCTGTAATTTCCTTGTGAATTTCTTCTGTGAAAACTGATAAAAAGTAGCTGTTTAATGCTTTGCTTATTTCCTCAGTCATCGATCACTTCGCCCCTCCGTGACTTTAAAGGCTCAACTTTGTCCTTGATCTTTGTCCTATATACCTGGAAAAATCCCTTGGGATTTGCCTTGGATTATCTTTGCTATCCTGATTTCGTAATCCTCTTTCTCTTCCGTACATTTTTCTGAACATTCCTAGATAGTTCATTATACCTATTTCTGAGCTGCTCCTCCCCTCCCTTTAATTTCATATAAATTCCTTTCTTTATTCCTATGTCATGCTTAAGTTTTCTGGTCATCCACTTTGGCTTATTCTTATTTGACCTAATTTTTCTGTATGGTATATTTTGTTCTTGTGCTTTACGTAGTATACGAGTGAATATATTATAGTCATGATCAATTGTTGTGTCACCTGTGACTTCACCTGTTCCTACTGGGGACTGACCTGCCTGGTCCCAGGCGACCTCACTTAGGTACCTTCTTAAACCCTGATAATCCGCCAATCGAAAGTTTGGGACTGACCATATTGTCATTGTTTTTCGTTTCCCAATTTAGGGTGAACTTGATTTCTCTGTGATCACTGTTCCCTAGTTCTTCCCCTATTGTGATATCTCTGATAATATTTTCTTTATTTGTTAATACTAGGTCTAATATATTGTTACCTCTAGTAGGTTCTGTAATTTGTTGTTTAAAAAAATTGTCTTGTACTGTGTCTAGGAAGTCTTCAGATTCATAGTCACCTACATTGTTGTCCCAGTCAATATTTCTGAAGTTGAAATCCCCAAAGTGTCAGACTTTGTCTTCATGAGCGACAGCAAAGGAATTCCTTTTTTAGTTCTCAGATATACATAACATTTGGGACTCATGCTTCTTAAAGTTAAAGCCTCAAACAGTGGTGTGTACATGCAAATGGCCCGGGTAAGACTGGGGTCAACTTGTCAAATACAGGGAGACGCAAGCAGAGTGGTTCAACTGATGTCATCATTGCCGCCCAGCGCTGGCTGACCTCTTTATATTGACCTTTAATACACATTACCAAGCCTCAGTACGACACTCGCAAGGCCATCCAGAATAACCTCCACACTCTATTACATCAACTGCTAAAACTGCCTGTCTTTCTAACACTGCATACCCGCCGTCGAACAGACATTCTCAGTGTCCAATCAGAGCAGTTGTTTTTTCTTCAAAGATCCTGAAGTTCTGTTTCTCTGATTGGTTAATTCACAGTATGGGCAGAGCTATCCTCTTGGCG
The DNA here is from genome assembly GCA_958450375.1 of Homarus gammarus. Lineage (NCBI taxonomy): Eukaryota > Metazoa > Arthropoda > Malacostraca > Decapoda > Nephropidae > Homarus > Homarus gammarus. The sequence goes on along the minus strand of CAUDMG010002283.1, from coordinate 17,199 downwards.
CCTCAAATGGGCCTAAATCTGTTTATCCTTGAGGCTGTAACTAATTGAGTCCATTTTGGTCTGACAAGTGCTATAAACATTCTAACGGTTGCTTACGTGGATGTATGGGCTTAGGCATGTGTGGGTGTTCCTGTTTATTGCATAACCCCCTACGGCCAATATTTGAAAATTGTGATGTTTTGTAAAAATTAAGCCTCAATTTTCAATCCTAAACCTAGCTAACTTATAATAACGCCCAAGGGTACATAATGAACTATTATTCCCAATCGAACTAAATGAATTAAAACTACAACATTACAGAAAATCAACACTCAAAATCACAATTCTAGCCCAAACAAAATCAGACATCATATACTGGTAGGTGTATTTTGTTAGCATCAAGGGCCGGTCATCTGTGAATAAAGGTATACCTCCATTTACGCTCTCTCATGACTTGGATTTTACATCAACAAAATAAAAATTCCCTCTAGGTACACTTTAAATAAATCCCAAAACTTATCTACCAAAATAAATCACATGAAGTTATATATTGTATAGTTCGTGGGAAGAATTAACCACAATTGCCCTTCCACTGAAGACTAAACAAAATGACAGGCAATGAAAACTGGTGGAAGGAGTCTTCGCGCTAAAGTATCACAGGTTGTCAACTACTCGATCCTGTAAAAATCATAATTCACACAGGAAAATCACATTTTCAATTGTCAGTATAATTTTACATGACAAAGAAATACATACATATATATGTACACATACATACATACATACATACACATATACAGGGGTATACTTGCATCTCATTTACAATAAATACATTACCTGTTAAATTAAGAAATTATCACTAAAGAATAAGAGAAACTTAGTACTGGACTTTAATTAAGAGCATAAGAACATAAGAATGGAGGAAACTGCAGCGGGCCTATTAGCCCATATTGAGCAGTCCCATTTACACCCAACCCCTATTGCTCATATATCCATCCAACCTATGTTTGAAGCTATCCAGCGTATTCGAGTTAATGATGATATTTGGTAACTTGTTCCACTCATCCACTACTCTATTTCCAAACCAATGTTTACCTATTTCGCTCCTAAATCTAAACTTATCTAATTTAAAACCATTGTTACGAGTTCACTCCTGGTTGGATAGTTTGAGTACCTTTGTAATGTCCCCTTTGTTCAGCCCTGACTTCCATTTATACACCTCGATCACATCGCTGCTCACTCTACGTCTCTCGAGGGAGTGCAAACTAAGAAGCTTTAACCTGTCTCTGTACTCAAGGTTCCTAATGCCCGGGATTAGTCTTGTCATTCTCCTCTGAATTCTTTCCAAGGATTCTATATCCATTCTGTAATACAGTGACCAGAATTGAACTGTGTAATCCGAGTAGGGTCTCACAAGTGTAAGATATAGTTTTAAGATGACCTCGCTAGTCTTGTAACTAACACTCCTTTGTATGAACCCAAGTACTCTATTAGCCTTGTTTCTAGCAAATACACATTGTTTACTTTGCTTAAGATTCCTACTTATCATTACTCCTAAATCTTTCTTGCAGTCGGATTTCTCAACAACACCGTTGTTCATCTGGTATCTGGTTTCCTTGTTTACATCTCCTATACTGAGTACTTTACATTTGTCCACATTGAATTTCATCTGCCATTTTCAGACCATTCGAAATTTTTTTTTAGATCTTCCTGTAGTTTTGCGGAGTCATCGTCAGATTTAATTACACGCCTTATTTTAGTGTCATCAGCAAATTTACTTATGTTGCTGTTTACACAGATATCTATGTCGTTTATGTATATAACAAATAATAATGGTCCGAATACTGAGCCTTGGGGGAATTCCACTTGTGACGTTGCTCCAATGGGATTTAGTGCGGTTAATGCTCACTTGCTGTTTCCTGTCCTGTAACCATGCCCTAATCCATTTTAGAATATCTCCATTAATACCATGAGACTCTACTTTTCTTATTCGTCTTTCGTGGGGAACTCTGTCGAAGGCTTTCCTAAAGTCGAGATATACCACATCATAATTGTGCCCCTCGTCCACTGATTCGAAAACAGATGAAAAGAATGTTAATATATTAGTTAGACATGAACGCCCGCTTGTGAAGCCATGTTGTGAATCATTAATCAACTTGTGCTTCTACAGGTGATTTCGAAAAGAGTTTGAAACGTATTGCTTCCAGTAATTTGCCTACAATTAATGTTAGACTGATTGGTAGGTAGTTAGAGGATAGTGATCTATCTCCATTCTTGAAAATCGGTATTACATTCGCTATCCTCCAGGATTCTGGTTCTACACCCATTTTAAGGACATGTTAAACAAGTTTGCTAAGGGCATACTAAGCTCTTCCTTACATTCCTTAAATATTCTGGCAAATATCTCATCTCACCTATCGCCCTTCTTTGTCCAATAATATTCTTCAAATAATTATTTATCCATTTAGGGTCGTTGTTGGTTGATCTGAGTTTTCTGCTTGGTATGTTTTGCCTTTGTGCATTAAGTAACTCATTATTTAAATTGTTGTGGAACTCGGCAACCTCAGATCTCGTTATTAGGTCTCTCTGTAAGGTGAGGTCGCCCTCTGTGGGTACATTGTGAGAGGTCACCTCATGTGAGGTCATGTAGTTCACCCCCAAGCGTGATACCCCTTCTCTCAGCTGCCTCTTAAACTATCAAAGTTTGCCCTTCTGAAATCTGGAACTTTAGTGGAATTTTCCTTGCGGCTGCCCTGAAATTGTAACTGGAATCTAATTTCTCTGTAATCTCTGTTAGCAAGTTCGTTCCCTACCTCGACATTACTAATGAGGTTTTCTCTGTTTGACAGAACTAAATCGAGTATATTATTACCCGGGGTGGGTTCTGTTATATGTTGGCTCCAGTATATATATTCATATCAAAAGTAAGTAAGACACTTATTATTATAAAACATACCCTACCCGACGACTATCCATGTGTAGTTATGTCGTTGAGTATATTACTGTGGGTTTATTTATAATGTCCCTAAAAATACCTAGCAACGTCCCTGTGGCAAACGGGAGCCGTCAGACGCAGTCATCCTCCCACTGGCACAGCTGGCTCAAGGTCAGGGTGAGTGGGTCAATGGTCGCCGCCCTGTCAGGTGCTTATCTTCTTTGCGTATCAACTGATTGATGCTTCAAGATGGCGACGGGTGAGTCCACTTCAACGCCGGGGAGTCCACTATCCACAAAAAGTGCTTACCACTGGTTGTGAGGTCGCTGGATACGTACACCACAGATGAGATGCCAGTCCTTCTGTGTGTCAAACCTTCAGAAGCCCTGTATCTATAGGACTTGCTGGGCACACACAGGGAGTAAACAATCTGCAATCACGAACACTCTGGTGTAAGGTCCACGTGTTGCAAAACCTCGAAGCACGTAGGTATGTGGCACCACTGTAACATCCATGTGCTGTCACATAAGAACATAACATAAGAACATAAGAAAGTGGGATAATGCAGGAGGCCGACTGGCCCATACAGGGCAGATCCCTTTCACACCCATCCCAGCACTTCCATGTGCCTATCCAACTTCGTCTTGAAGCTCCCTAGCGTCCCCGATCCTACTATAGCACTCGGTAGCCTATTCCACATATCCACAACTCTATTACCAAACCAGTGCTTGCCTATATCCTTTCTGAATCGGAATTTATCTAATTTAAAGCCATTTGTTCTAGTTATTTCGTTATTACTGAGCTTCAGAACATCTTCCATTTTACCCTTGTTAATCCCACTCACCCACTTGTACACCTCTATCATATCTCCCCTAACTCTACGCCTCTCTAATGAATGCAAGCCTAAGCTTTTCAGTCTTTCTTCATATGTAAGGTTTCTAATATTATGGATCATTTTTGTCATTCTTCTTTGTACTCTCTCCAAAGAATCTATGTCCATTCTATAATAAGGACACCAGAACTGAACCGCATAATCCATGTGTGGCCTCACTAATGCTAGGTAAAGTTTCAAGATAACGTCAGCAGTTCTGTTACTCACAGACCTAGATATGAACCCTAGAATCCTGTTTGCCTTGTTGGGAACGCTAATACATTGTTTTCTAGGTTTCAAGTCGTTGCTAACAAATACACCTAGATCTTTTTCACAAACTGAGTTTTCTATTTCCGTGTTACCTAGTTTATACTTAACGTTTGTATTTGTCTTCCCTATCTGTAGTACCTTGCATTTATCAGTATTAAAATTCATTTGCCAGTCTACTGACCACTCATGTAAGGTATCTAGATCTCTTTGAAGGTGTTCAAAGTCACTGTCTGAATTTATCACTCTCCCCATTTTGGTATCATCTGCAAATTTACTAATCCTACTAGTTATGTCTAAATCAAGATCATTAATGAATATAACAAACAGCAGAGGGCCCAATACAGATCCCTGGGGAACTCCGCTTTTGACCGCACCCCAGTCTGACTTTAATCCATTTATGCTGACTCTTTGTTTCCTACCAGTTAACCATGACCTAATCCATTTTAATAATGATCCACCTATTCCATGTGCTTCTACCTTCCTTATCAATCTCTCATGAGGGACTCTATCGAATGCTTTACTGAAATCTAAATAAATTATATCATATGACTTATCATTATCTACCGCTTCATATACTTCTGAGAAAAAGCTAAGCAAATTTGTGAGACAAGAACGTCCCTGGGTGAACCCGTGCTGAGAAGAATGAATTAAGTTGAATGTTTCAAGGTGGCTTCTGATTTTTTGTAGCAATAATTGACTCTAGCAACTTGCCTATGATTGACGTGAGACTAATGGGACGGTAATTTGATGCAATTGATTTATCACCCTTTTTGAAAATCGGAACTACATTTGCAAGTTTCCAAGCTTCTGGCACTAGGCCCGATTCTAATGACTTATTAAATAAAACTGCTAATGGATTACTCAACTCATCTCTACATTCTTTTAATATTCTAGCATATACCTCGTCTGGACCAGGCGATTTATGAGGCTTCAGTTTGTTAACTACTTTAAGCACATCGTTACTAGTAATATTGATATTCATCAACATATTTTCTATACTGTCGTTATATACCTTATGAACTTCTGGAAACTGTGCTAGGTTTTCATTTGTGAATACAGAGCGAAAATAACTATTTAACGTACTACACATTTCTAACTCATCATCAGTCATTTCTCCTGTCGTAGTTTTAAGGGGACCTATTGTATCTCTAACCTTTGATTTATACAGTTGATAAAAAGCTTTGGGGTTATTTTTCGATTCGTTTGCTACCTTGATTTCATAATTTCTCTTTGCTTTCCTAATTTCTGTTTTTACCTGTCTTGTTAGGTTCTGATAGTAACCAAGTAAGTGATTTTCGCCTTTCTTAACTTTTCTATATACTCCTTTCTTTTTCCCTAGAAGATCTAAGAGTCTATTATTCATCCATTTTGGTTGGTTCCGTATCGATCTGAATTTTCTTTTAGGGATGTGTTTATTTTGAGCATTATTGATTGTCGCAATAAATTGTTCATAAGTAGCTGCTAAATTAAATTCGGGGTTATCCCGTCCTAAGTTGACAGTTTCCGGAGGTGTGGGGGGGATTAATCTTTTGACCATAGGGTCATCCCTTAGGTCTCTCCTTAAGCTACCGTAATTAGCCTTCCTAAAATCCGGGATCAAGGCCGAATTTTCCTTCTTCCTGCCATCCCATATTATGTTAAAATATATGGCTTTATGATCACTGTTTCCTAGTTCGTCTCCAATCCCAACATCTTTTACTAGATTTTCATTATTACTGAGAACTAAATCGAGGATATTATTTCCTCTAGTGGGCGAGTTTATGAATTGATATAAAAAACTATCTTGTACTGCTTCTAGAAAATCTTCAGATTCATTATCGCTAAGTTGATTTTTCCAATCTATGCCTGAAAAGTTGAAATCGCCTAGAATACATACATTGTTTCTATCAGATGCCTTCTTTATTTCCCCCCATAGCAATTTACCATCGTTCCTACTCAAATTAGGTGGTCTATATATAACACCAATGACTACGGATTCACTGCCCTCACCAATCTCTACCCAAATACTTTCATTGTCGCTATTTGTTTTAATGTTTGATTTATTGCAGCTTTTTAATGACACCCTGATATACACTGCTACACCGCCACCTCTCCTTCTTACTCAGTCAAATTTAAATAGGTTATATCCTGGAATATGAAATTCTGCCAAAAAATGTTTGCTGTTTGAATTTATCCATGTTTCCGTTATTGCAATTATATCTATGTCACTGGTGGTCCGCGCACAGATTCCTGACCGTCACTCCTTGTTGCCAGACAAGGGTGTTGCCAACTTTCCACAAGATAGAAATTCATCTATAACTCATAATTGGTTATTGAGAAAATATTTTGTACATCTCTTTGGATAATTTAATAAAAATCACTCACGTAAAGCGTCTCACTACAGGATACCATAATACACTTCCGAAGAGTATAACACGTCACTGTTTTTTGTCTTTCTGTTTTCGTAAAACACTTATGACTTGTTATGTAGAATGTGTATATAGACCGGAATGTTGTTATCCGTTGATTACTTCTGGGTCAACGAGGACGGAGACTCTATTAAAGAGCTCTTCTAAATGCGTCTGGTTGGTGTGACAATCTGCAAGCTATTAGCTTTTAAATGCTGACCTTAACAGTCTTAGGGCCGTGCCTCAAGGAACTTACCCACCACGTGATGTGACGATTTCACCTCATAGCCAGTGGAAAGTTACTGGGGGTGATATGATTATATAAACCCAATGTACTGCCCTGACACAGCTAAAAACACATTTACATTGAAATTCTTTTCTGACTTAGAGAGTGTACGGCTAGCATATGCTTTTGGTAACTATTTCCCTTTGTACTCTTGTGATAACACATCTCCCAACCCACTATAGCTGGCATCTGTCCTTATAAAAAAAGGTTTACTGAAATCTGGATAACAAAGGATGGTGCGCTCTAGTAAGGTGGTCTTTCAACTCAACAAATGCATTATGTTGCTGTTCTTCTCACTTAAAAGGAACATCTTTTTTTATGCAAACAAGTTAAAGAAAGATCAATTTTAGAAAACCCTTGAATGAAAGATCTACAAAATCTAGCCACACCTTTAAATGAGCGGACCTCATCAACAGATTTTGGAACAGGTTAATTACCTGTAGCCTCTACTTTACTGGTGTCAACACTGAAACCGTTTTGGTCGATCACATGTTCAAAGTATTTATTCTAGGTTGTAGAAATATACACGCTGACAACTTCAGCTTTAAATTTGCTGCTTGAAGTCTGCTAGCACGTGCTCTAGTCACACAAGATGTGAGGACACGTCTGGAGACATGACAATTATATCATACAGTTACAAGAGGACTTCTCCCCCTAGAATCGAGAGAAAGATACTTGGCATTAACCGAGAGAAGGCTGTTGTGAAGACCAAAAGGCATGCATAAGAAATCCCAGTGCCCTGACGGTGTACTGAATGCCGTTAAGGGTCGTCTTTTCTCGTCTAACGCCACCTGCCAGAAGTCTGATTTCATGTCAACGGTCGAGAACACTTTAATATGAGCAAGACTCCTTCAGAGGTCTTCTAACACTGGTAACAGGAAGCGATCAGGGACTGTTACCCGGTTAAGACGGCGATAGTCTACACACGGCCTCCAGGTACCGTCTGATTTAGGAACAAGTAATAAAGGAGAATTCCAAGGAGAGTTAAAAGCCTGAATTACCCAGCCTTTGTAATAGCATTTCCTCCACACACTTGTCTACTGTGGCTCTCTGTGAGTGAGGGAGCCGGTATGCAGGTATGTAGATTGGGTTAGTGCCAGGTTGCAAATTAATGTGATGTTGAACGAGATGTGTCTGTCCCAGGGGTTCCTATTTTAGTGCTAATGCAGACCTGCATTTGTTGAGCAAATCCAACAGTGTAGGTAAGGCCTTAGTGAATCCTACCGGAAGCACGTGGCTGGCATCTATTACAGGTAATGTTTTGGGGCTCCGGTTACAGGACTCTGTTCAGTAACACATTGTGTGGTGCGAACGTTAGGCACTGCGTTAACAATGATGAATCGAAAATCATTGATTTATCTTGAATGGACCACTTCAATATAGAGAATACAACAATTCACGTACCACGCCTGAGCCATTGGTGGAATGAGGATATACTGGCCGGGTATAATTCCACCATTCCGTCTTGGCTCTCATAAAGCATGCAGTCAGCAATAATCCCTCTAGCCTTCACCGTGGACGGTTTGACTATACAGCATATCTTAAACCTAGGGTCAGTAGGGTCGAAACCATGCTGTTCTAACCAATTAGTATATAACATTACAGAAGCCTTAGTTAACTGGTTAGCTGATCAGGCAAGATATGTACAGTCTCGTTCAACATTCTTCGAACACTACTGGAGACAGCTGGCAACTCAAGGCCGTTTGTTTACTATAGTACGTAGTAAATATTATGAATGAATGTAAAAGTGATCGGTGATTGGTTACTTAACTCTCCATTAATTAATGGTTGGGCTTTGTTGTTTCGTATTATATTATTCCTTTCTTCTGGTATGTGCTGTTAATTTGATTTCAAAATGGATAGAGCAATGGGCCTACCTATATGAATTCATGTTTAGACAATTAAACATAAGAAAAAATCGGTAAGTGTATTATAGAACATCATACATCGGGCACAGCTGTGTGCAGGTAGTTTATGAGGTTGACTAGGAATCGGAGCTGTACTCATGCAGTTGGACTCGAGAGGAAAATTTAGAGTGATTATTTTTGCAAGTCGTAAACTTAATAATGCCGAAACACGTTATTCAGTTGTTTGGGCACTGAAAAAGTTTAAAGACATTATCTTTGGTTATAAAATAACTGTTTTTACGGATCATGTGGCAGTAACGGAACTGTTTCATGGCAGAAATCTATCAGACAGATTAGCATGCTGGTATCTGACAATTCAAGAATTCGACTCCGAGTTTAGGTATTTACCGGGAAGAGCGAATGTGGTCGCCGACGCTTTGTCTAGAAATATTGCACCAGTGATGCCTGTCTCTACGTTTTCTCTTTCACAATTAGAGGACGAACAACGACGCGATCGTTTGTGGCCAACAGTCATTTTTGCTTTAGAGTCGGGAGAGGAAGTTAAGCTTCCTAAATTGATTCTTCGGCTCAGTCAGTTTGAATTACGACATAACATACTCCATCGATCCAAGAAGACGTCTGAGGATATAGTTACACAAATAGTCGTACCCGACACATTATGTGAAACGATTATAACGTTGTTCCACGATGTTCCTCAAGCAGGTCACCAAGGACGTGACAAATGCCTTGCGGAAATTATAAAACAATATTTTTGGAAAACTATGAAGAAAGATATAGAATAACATATTGCTAAGTGTTTGTCATGTACTCAACGTAAGGGTGCTACAAGGTCACCGGCTCCAATTCTACAATATCCTACACCAAAACGTCCGTTTGACACAGTCGCGATAGACTTGTTACAACTTCCGAGGAGTCATCTGGGATCCTCGTACGTCCTAGTGTGTGTGGATCATTTTTCTAGATTTGTGATTTTAGTCCCGCTGAAGGATAAAACAGCCGAATCAGTGGCCTATGCCTTAGTGATGAATCTTATATGTCATTTTACTACGCCCAAGGTTCTTCTCTCCGACAATGGATTGGAGTTCAAGAATCAGCTAGTAGCACAAATTTGTGTACAATATGGAATACAACAAAGTTTTGTTACAGCCTATCATCCACAGGCTAATGGCCTTGTCGAGAGAGCCAATCGTAAGATCCTAGAGATACTTCACCCGATTGTGTGTGATATGCAATACGCATGGGAGGATTGGTTACCGCAAGTTGCAGCATCTATTAATGGGTCGATTAATAGCTCTACCGGCAAATCACCCTACTATATTGTTTATGGCATAGACAAACGTCTGCCTTATGATGTACTTACTGACAAGCCATGCCCTCTTTATAATATGGATGATTTCGCGACAAAAATGATCAGCATTTTTACAGATATTCATGGTCAAGTACGGAAACATTTAGCAGCGTCATGCGCTAAAATGATTTTTAAGCAACATAAACAAGCTAAGCCTGTCGTGTTAGAAATAGGCAATGCTGTTATGGTGAGAGAACCGAAAAGCAACTCTAAGCTTTCAGCCAAATTTTCCGGTCCATTCCGCATTATCGCCAAAGAAGCAGGCAACAAGTTTAAAATTTGGAAGCCCAATGCACAGACTGCAGATGTAGTGCATGCGGATCGTCTTAAAAAGGGCCGTAAGGATTTACTACCCAAGGATGGTAATGATTTCATTGACACATCCTTTTCAGATGAATGCTAATGATGTCATAGGCACATCTGTTCAAACAGTACAGACGCAGAGTGTGTCTAATGAGCATCGTTTGAAACTTCGTTCTGCAAACAAATATTGAAATACATTAAAATTTTTACAGAATAGCTTGGATCATCAGTGTGCTGCTCCTATTGCTTTGTAGCACCATTGTGTTGACGGATATGTCCTTAAGCCAGGTGCGCTTGTTGCACCCCTTGGACGCGTTCTCATTGTTGAGGAAGTAGTGAACATAAAATATGAGTTGCACGGCCTGCTCAAGGTTCCGAGCCAGATGGAAACCATTGACGCCCAACTGCAGACAGCTTTGGCTGTCCTTGATGATCTCCATACGACTCCAAACATTTCGACGATGGTTTCACAAACTGTTGAGCTTCAGCTGCTTCATCTCAGAACCCTTCACAAGATTCTCGTCGCTGTCGGAAACACTATTCCAGGGTCTCAGAATGATCTTGCAAGGAAAGTGCGTTCCCAAACACGAAGAAAGCCGAGGATGTAGCTAAACTAGGAGACCGCATGAACATTGTCGATCAAGCTGTTTCTAAACAAAATCGTGTTATTACTCAAACTTTTCATGCAATAAGTGCCTAGAATCGAAAGTTAATGTAATCATTTCTGAGTCTAACCATTTATCTTGGGTTGTTTATAAGTTGTTACGAGTTGGGGATTTAGAATATAGTTATACGTCTACCCAGATCCCAACAGGCAACAACAACAAAAAAAAACAACAAAGACAATCGGACTATAAAAGGGTAGACAAAGGATGCGAGTTTTCGTTGTGTATAATAAAGTACCATAAATCCCTTAACAAAATATTCAGCTTATAAATTACCCTTAACCAAACTTAACCTAAACATTAACAGTATATACATATTAATAAAACATAAAACAATCGTGAAGCACGGTGGAGGTGGGAGAGGCAATACAAGATTACAAATACTTAAGTGAGGAGCTGAGATGGCTGACGAGTAAGGCTGAGTATTGTAGAAGACGATAGGTAGTCACTGTGCCGTAGGTTTCCAGGATAGGTGATCCTGTGGTCACTTCCCAGAACCAAGTACATACTCTCCCCTCGAATTAGAGCTGACAAAGAAGACTTGGAGGAAGTGACGCAACAACCAGGATATGGAGAAGGGAAACCCCGGAGTGGTAACTAAGACGAGTCATACTCGTGTCTCGTCCCTAGATGGCGTTGCTCGTGGTGCTGGGTAGGTAGATCAAGACAATAGATGGCGTGGTTCGTAGTGCTGGGTAGGTAGATCATGACAATCGGTGGAGGGGTTCGAAACAAAGTTGATGAATTCAGTCCCTACGTTGGAGTGGCTCCTTCATTTTTCTGAGTATTTGCATGCAGCGGAATATTCTGTTCAAGATATAATTACTAATATAAAAGAACTAATCGCAAGCATCGTGGATGCAGGGTTAGGACGAGTGGATGCAAAGCTTGTGCCTGTGAAGATTCTTCTTGAAGCATTACAAATAGCCATGTTGACTTATCATTTATCTCCAATTTTCACAGCTCGTAAGGTTGAATATTATTACCCTCTAATGGAGTCAACTCTCACGCACAATGCTATTCTTATCCACATACCTATGCTAGGGCAACATAAATTTAATGCATAGCATTTGGAACCCTTCCCTTGATATGTTAATGACACACTGTATACTCTGGATCGATCAAAAGAACTTCTGCTAATAGATGAAGAATATACCTTGCTAGCATTGGATGATCCTAGGGTATTAGGGTGTCATACGGAGGCGAATTTTTTTTTTTTTGAGTTTGAAAAATCGGCCCATGGTATTAATGATGTAGTTCTATGTGCAGAATCATGTGATATCTTGAGATTTGAAAAGTTTTCATTTTTTGCTAGGTAAATTTTAACTTGAAATCTTATGAAAATTCAGTATTCCCACCCTTCTACCAACACCACTAAATAGCTTATTTAAAGTAAAGTAAATGCATCAGGTTAATTTATTAGGATGCAAATGATCCAGAATAGTGAAACGAATGATCTTGACACATTTATTAAATTTAATATTCCTTTAGAAAACAAAATCACCAAATACAAAAACCGGTTTTACTACTACGACCCGGTGTTGCTGCACACCATAGAGAACATGTCTTTCTTGCTTCTGTTTCTACTCATCACCTCCCTGCTGACCACCTGAGCTCGGATGTAGCCTTCCCTCCTCTCCTGGCTGTACACGTGACTGCTGGCCTCGCTCACTTGCTGTACACAACGCTCTATACTCTGGGTGTGCGAGGGCCAGGCAGGGACATGCATGGGGTTGTCCAGGAAAGCTGTGACTTGAACATTGGTGAGGCTGCAGGTAAGATGGGGCTCACTGCCAGCCTGGATGTTATCCAGATCTATGAGATCAGTGAGGGTCTTGGCACCTAGATTGACTTCAGGAGTCTTCCTGACCCTGAAGGAATCGTCACCAACTGATTCGTCATGCCCAGATCCTCTCATAAGTCTCATATCCAAGATCTTTTTGACTGCCACTCTTCTCTCCTCCTCATCCTCACTACAGAGCATTGTCTGCAGAACTGCCTCGGGATGAGCATACCAGGAAGATCTCCTCACAGTCTGCTCCACAATCTGAACAACCTTCCTTGGCTGACTCCTCAGGAGCTCAAGCTGGAAGAGAACATGCCTCGGACCTTCGGAGAACGATGACTTGACCTTGGTGTTGAACCAATTTGGCAAGTAGACACTCACGATGAATTGGACAATAAGTCTCAGGTTGTGAAGCTGGTTCCCTTTCAGTTTATGATGAGCGACCCAAATTCTGCAGAACCTGAGAGCCGTTGTGAGCCACCTAGAATGTGAGACTGGACCTATCTGCAGGTAAGCAAGTCTATCAGGCATGACCCCAGTTTTGATGGCACTGCAAATCATGTAACCATAGTACTGGTCAGTACTCAGGTCGTCAATGACAGTATGTGCAAGCTCAACGAGTGGAGGGCCAACTGTGATTTTTTCAAAGCTCGGATTTATTTCTAACTCAGTGGCAGAGTCCAGCATCTTGCCAAGAGGACCAGACCATCTGTTGTTTGAAAGAGTCTTGCCATCCAGCTCCTGGATCAGATGTCTGAGTGGCAACTCGTTGGTGTGGAGGTCACAAACAATCCAGACCAGCTTCCTCCCAATCTTTCTCTCTATCCACTGTATGACCCCCCCTTGCCACCCTGTGTTCGTGTTGGTGCTGTCCCATCCAATGGCCTACAGGGTCTGGTCTACGTTCCTCTCTCTGAGCCAGTTCACAATGTTATCTGCCACTATCTCAGCTGGTTTCCTGATGTCATCTTTCTCTGGAGTGAAATGCCACAAATACTTCCCTCCTGATTCACTGCAGCAGGAGTAGTGTTCCTCCTTCACCATGGCAGGGTACAACTTGTCAGAATCTCCAACTTTCATGAACACTTTAGTGTCATCCCTTCTCCCATCAAAGAACAAACAATTGATTCCATTTTCTCTTATCCCCTTATCAAACTCCTCTTCTAGGTTACTGACAAGTTTCTCCTGAGCTCTCCTTACTTTGTTATGATCAATCACCAGGTGAACATCATCAGGTGTTATCAAACCACCGTCAACCCAGGCAGCTGTTGCTATCTCTGCAGTTTCTCTGAGACCAGTGTGGTGTCGCATGCTGGCCAGAGCTATGCTCGGGATATCTTTCCTATTTCGAATCTTATGCCTGGAAGGTTTGGGATCATTATTTTCTGGGTTAGGGACAAAGTCACCATTCTCCTGGTCAGCACTCGGATCAGCCATGGGGAAGTCATTAAACTCTGAATCAGCTTGACTCCAATCATCGGCCTTTTTTACCTCACCCTGGGCCTTCTCAAGTCTCTTTTCCTCGGCAACTCTTCTCCTCTTCTGTCTCTCTGTGGCAGCCTCCTGTCTCTTGGACTCCGGAATATCTTGGCTAGAAATCATGAGAGCCCCTATACTGCCAGTCTTCTCTCTCTGTGCTTTGGCAAATGCCAGTTCGATCACAGGAATCTTCAGTTCACGCTTGCAAATACAGGAGATGTGGGCCTCGGATTTACAGTCACGATCGCATCCAAACTCAGGACAGAGAACAATTGGGCACTTGCAAGTAATTATGTCAAATAACTGGTCCAGTTGCTTGGCAAAGCTGTCCTTAACTGCAAGTTTTCCTCTCCCAAGAGAGATATCTCTTGCCTTTTCCCAACTGGCTGGCAGTCTCTCACTAATCTTCTTCTGACTTGTTATGACTGGAGGCTTGAACTGAGCGTTAGCCAGAGTGTACTGTGCCAAGACAGCTTTGGTCATATCACTGGCAATGTCTTTGTTTGTGTAAGTTCTTTGGTTCTTTTCACTGATTTGCCTGATTAAAACACCGTATCTCAAAGCATCTCTCAATGTAGGCAACTCCAACTTCAGGAGCTCTCTCCCAGACCCAAGATAGTGACTGAGATGGCTGGATTTTTGGTTCCTCGTCCTGACACAAGCAGCCATCGCAAATATTATCAACTTATAAATGCATCAGCATCTGAAACAGAAAAAAATATTGTTAGTTGGGTTGTTAAAGAATGAAGTCAGAAAGCAATGTTCACTATTTAATTGCAATGCACTAATGCAGCTGTACGTTAGATTTTCGATAAATTTCACGCTAAAATTTACCTAGCAAAAGGTTGCAAAATATTGAAACTGAAATTATTTTCTGTTTATATACACTAAAATCTACCAAAAAAGTGATGGGCCATTAGTTTTAGCTGATCTTCCCTCCTATGACACACCCTAATAGGGTAAGTTTTAAGTTTTGGTTCTTCCCTGTACTTAGACATGCAGACTATGTTGTTTTTTCTGGTGGTTTGCGATGTGTTATGAACGATTTAGACCTTCATTTCTATCGAAAATCACTAGTTTTGACTTACTACCCCCCCTAACCGATGTATGCTATGCTAACCTTATAACTCATCATACCCTAACCTAACCTAACCTCACCTATCATTTGATCTATATTTTCTTATGCCATCGAAATATGTTTTGCGACAGATATCTTAAAGAGATAATATGTTTTATTGTTTAAAGTACTTAATCCAATAGTAAGAATCTTAAGGTCCCCAGATGACCAAAACCAAAATATTATCAATATTGTTTGGAATGTATTTACTATGAAATTTGTTGTATGGGCAACTAATATCCATTGGATTAGTTTGTGTGCTTTGTAATATTTATATATTCAAAATAGTATTACTCTGTTGCACAGTAAAGCACAATTAATTACACTGCCCTGCATAGTTTTTGAGGTTTGTGTATTATTAAGCTTTTCTGGGTGTATTTTGCATGCTGATCTCAAAAATGTTATCCATTTTGCTCAATCAGGTCAGAATTTTGTGCTATAGCATTTTAAGCGGAGATTCAGGTAAAATATTGGCATTTTTCGCTGAAAATGGGGTCCTCATATTCGTTCATTAAAAAAATCATCTGAGACATTGGCAAGCCTCACAGAAAAGATTTCGGTCAGTTTTAATGCCCTTACGATGCATTTAAATACACCCACGTGCTCGCCGGCCATTTAAATGTCCGCCGTGACGCAAAGGAAAAGAGTATATGTCCGTGTTTTTTTACATATATTTTTTCACAATTAAATTTCTTTTTCATCTGGTGGTACATGGCATGTACTAGCAACCACCCGGATGTGCCTCTAAAGTCTAGACCCTCAGTCAGTGTCTCTCGAGACTTCAAGAAAGTGGGAGTGTGTGCGTCTCTCTCTCTCTCTCTCTCTCTCTCTCTCTCTCTCTCTCTCTCTCTCTCTCTCTCTCCACAATTGGAAGATCTGTGGAGACTTGAAGGTAATTTGATACACCAAAAACAGTTGCTTTCAAAAATTGATATTTTGTTGACAGTTTTTCTAATAGGTAATTATGTCTTCCGACATACTGTCATATTATGAAGTGGTAATATTTTTTAATAATAAAACTATTCAGCTAAACATATTTTTAATCTGTTTTTTCCACAGGTTGTGTCCATGGTGCTGGGCAGAACATTCTTCTTCCGCCACTGCACATCAAGCTCGGTCTGTTCAAAAACTTTGTAAAGGCACTGGGCAAAAAATGCCAGGCTTTCAATTTTCTGAAAGAAAAATTTCCAAAAGTCAGTGAGGCAAAGCTGAATGCAGGAATTTTTGATGGTCCTCAGGTCAGAGAGCTTTTCAAAGATCCCAAGTTTGATTGCAGCATGGATGTAAATAAGAAGAAAGCCTGGCATGCCTTTAAGTCTATTGTCTCCAATTTTCTTGGCAACTACAGAAGTCCAGAGTATGAACCAGTTGTTGAGGACCTACTTCTAAGCTACAAAGTTCTTGGTGCACGCATGTCCATCAAGATGCACTTCCTCAGCTCCCACTTGGACTACTTTCCAGAGAACTGTGGTGATGTGAGTGAGGAACAAGGAGAACGCTTCCATCGAGATATCCGTGTAATGGAGGAGCGGTACCAGGGTCGCTGGGATATCAACATGCTCGCCGACTACTGTTGGTGTCTGAAACGGGACGCCCAAGACACCAACCACCAAAGAAATTCTCTGCGATAGCCATTTATGCATGTCTAACTGTAAAGGCATCTATGTAGTTGACATATTTTGGTCCTATGTGTTGTGGTTACATTTCTTATGATATATTTTGCATAAAAATTTTGACTTCATATTTAAGAATTTCGATTTTTTCCTAATTCCCATAGCATAAAAATCTGACCTGATTGGGCAAAATGAATGGCATTTTTGGAATCAGCACGCAAAATACATAAAGAATCAGCTAAGAAACCCCGCACCTCATGATTTATTTTTTCAAATGCAGCCCAGTGTTATC
>CAUDMG010002282.1:4482500-4526358 GCA_958450375.1 Homarus gammarus | reverse complement strand
ATGGATTTTGTTCAAAATTTCAGTATAGGTACTCCTGAATGTGCTGCTTAAGGATCTGTTAACCAAAATTTGATATCTTGATTATAACTTGTTCAAATGGCTTTTAGAAAATGTTCAAATGATTTTTAGAATATTTTAATTACTTTTGCAATGCTAATTACTCGCCACTTATGGGTTTTCGAGGTCATTTCTTGGTGCTTGTGTATTATTCTGTATGTACTTAAATAGTTAGGCACATTAAATTTTAGTTCAGAGAGAAAAAGTATTTTTGGCCAAAAATTCTGTAAGGGGTAAGCCTTACAATTTTTGGCATTTCGTCCACAAATGGATTTTGTTCAAAATTTCAGTATAGGTACTCCTGAATGTGCTGCTTAAGGATCTGTTAACCAAAATTTGATATCTTGATTATAACTTGTTCAAATGGCTTTTAGAAAATGTTCAAATGATTTTTAGAATATTTTAATTACTTTTGCAATGCTAATTACTCGCCACTTATGGGTTTTCGAGGTCATTTCTTGGTGCTTGTTTATTATTCTGGATGTACTTAAATAGTTAGGCACATTAAATTTTAGTTCAGAGAGAAAAAGTATTTTTGGCCAAAAATTCTGTAAGGGGTAAGCCTTACAATTTTTGGCATTTCGTCCACAAATGGATTTTGTTCAAAATTTCAGTATAGGTACTCCTGAATGTGCTGCTTAAGGACCTGTTAACCAAAATTTGATATCTTGATTATAACTTGTTCAAATGGCTTTTAGAAAATGTTCAAATGATTTTTAGAATATTTTAATTACTTTTGCAATGCTAATTACTCGCCACTTATGGGTTTTCGAGGTCATTTCTTGGTGCTTGTGTATTATTCTGGATGTACTTAAATAGTTAGGCACATTAAATTTTAGTTCAGAGAGAAAAAGTATTTTTGGCCAAAATTCTGTAAGGGGTAAGCCTTACAATTTTTGGCATTTCGTCCACAAATGGATTTTGTTCAAAATTTCAGTATAGGTACTCCTGAATGTGCTGCTTAAGGATCTGTTAACCAAAATTTGATATCTTGATTATAACTTGTTCAAATGGCTTTTAGAAAATGTTCAAATGATTTTTAGAATATTTTAATTACTTTTGCAATGCTAATTACTCGCCACTTATGGGTTTTCGAGGTCATTTCTTGGTGCTTGTGTATTATTCTGGATGTACTTAAATAGTTAGGCACATTAAATTTTAGTTCAGAGAGAAAAAGTATTTTTGGCCAAAAATTCTGTAAGGGGTAAGCCTTACAATTTTTGGCATTTCGTCCACAAATGGATTTTGTTCAAAATTTCAGTATAGGTACTCCTGAATGTGCTGCTTAAGGATCTGTTAACCAAAATTTGATATCTTGATTATAACTTGTTCAAATGGCTTTTAGAAAATGTTCAAATGATTTTTAGAATATTTTAATTACTTTTGCAATGCTAATTACTCGCCACTTATGGGTTTTCGAGGTCATTTCTTGGTGCTTGTGTATTATTCTGGATGTACTTAAATAGTTAGGCACATTAAATTTTAGTTCAGAGAGAAAAAGTATTTTTGGCCAAAAATTCTGTAAGGGGTAAGCCTTACAATTTTTGGCATTTCGTCCACAAATGGATTTTGTTCAAAATTTCAGTATAGGTACTCCTGAATGTGCTGCTTAAGGATCTGTTAACCAAAATTTGATATCTTGATTATAACTTGTTCAAATGGCTTTTAGAAAATGTTCAAATGATTTTTAGAATATTTTAATTACTTTTGCAATGCTAATTACTCGCCACTTATGGGTTTTCGAGGTCATTTCTTGGTGCTTGTGTATTATTCTGGATGTACTTAAATAGTTAGGCACATTAAATTTTAGTTCAGAGAGAAAAAGTATTTTTGGCCAAAAATTCTGTAAGGGGTAAGCCTTACAATTTTTGGCATTTCGTCCACAAATGGATTTTGTTCAAAATTTCAGTATAGGTACTCCTGAATGTGCTGCTTAAGGATCTGTTAACCAAAATTTGATATCTTGATTATAACTTGTTCAAATGGCTTTTAGAAAATGTTCAAATGATTTTTAGAATATTTTAATTACTTTTGCAATGCTAATTACTCGCCACTTATGGGTTTTCGAGGTCATTTCTTGGTGCTTGTGTATTATTCTGTATGTACTTAAATAGTTAGGCACATTAAATTTTAGTTCAGAGAGAAAAAGTATTTTTGGCCAAAAATTCTGTAAGGGGTAAGCCTTACAATTTTTGGCATTTCGTCCACAAATGGATTTTGTTCAAAATTTCAGTATAGGTACTCCTGAATGTGCTGCTTAAGGATCTGTTAACCAAAATTTGATATCTTGATTATAACTTGTTCAAATGGCTTTTAGAAAATGTTCAAATGATTTTTAGAATATTTTAATTACTTTTGCAATGCTAATTACTCGCCACTTATGGGTTTTCGAGGTCATTTCTTGGTGCTTGTGTATTATTCTGGATGTACTTAAATAGTTAGGCACATTAAATTTTAGTTCAGAGAGAAAAAGTATTTTTGGCCAAAAATTCTGTAAGGGGTAAGCCTTACAATTTTTGGCATTTCGTCCACAAATGGATTTTGTTCAAAATTTCAGTATAGGTACTCCTGAATGTGCTGCTTAAGGATCTGTTAACCAAAATTTGATATCTTGATTATAACTTGTTCAAATGGCTTTTAGAAAATGTTCAAATGATTTTTAGAATATTTTAATTACTTTTGCAATGCTAATTACTCGCCACTTATGGGTTTTCGAGGTCATTTCTTGGTGCTTGTGTATTATTCTGGATGTACTTAAATAGTTAGGCACATTAAATTTTAGTTCAGAGAGAAAAAGTATTTTTGGCCAAAAATTCTGTAAGGGGTAAGCCTTACAATTTTTGGCATTTCGTCCACAAATGGATTTTGTTCAAAATTTCAGTATAGGTACTCCTGAATGTGCTGCTTAAGGATCTGTTAACCAAAATTTGATATCTTGATTATAACTTGTTCAAATGGCTTTTAGAAAATGTTCAAATGATTTTTAGAATATTTTAATTACTTTTGCAATGCTAATTACTCGCCACTTATGGGTTTTCGAGGTCATTTCTTGGTGCTTGTGTATTATTCTGGATGTACTTAAATAGTTAGGCACATTAAATTTTAGTTCAGAGAGAAAAAGTATTTTTGGCCAAAAATTCTGTAAGGGGTAAGCCTTACAATTTTTGGCATTTCGTCCACAAATGGATTTTGTTCAAAATTTCAGTATAGGTACTCCTGAATGTGCTGCTTAAGGATCTGTTAACCAAAATTTGATATCTTGATTATAACTTGTTCAAATGGCTTTTAGAAAATGTTCAAATGATTTTTAGAATATTTTAATTACTTTTGCAATGCTAATTACTCGCCACTTATGGGTTTTCGAGGTCATTTCTTGGTGCTTGTGTATTATTCTGGATGTACTTAAATAGTTAGGCACATTAAATTTTAGTTCAGAGAGAAAAAGTATTTTTGGCCAAAAATTCTGTAAGGGGTAAGCCTTACAATTTTTGGCATTTCGTCCACAAATGGATTTTGTTCAAAATTTCAGTATAGGTACTCCTGAATGTGCTGCTTAAGGATCTGTTAACCAAAATTTGATATCTTGATTATAACTTGTTCAAATGGCTTTTAGAAAATGTTCAAATGATTTTTAGAATATTTTAATTACTTTTGCAATGCTAATTACTCGCCACTTATGGTTTTTCGAGGTCATTTCTTGGTGCTTGTGTATTATTCTGGATGTACTTAAATAGTTAGGCACATTAAATTTTAGTTCAGAGAGAAAAAGTATTTTTGGCCAAAAATTCTGTAAGGGGTAAGCCTTACAATTTTTGGCATTTCGTCCACAAATGGATTTTGTTCAAAATTTCAGTATAGGTACTCCTGAATGTGCTGCTTAAGGATCTGTTAACCAAAATTTTATATCTTGATTATAACTTGTTCAAATGGCTTTTAGAAAATGTTCAAATGATTTTTAGAATATTTTAATTACTTTTGCAATGCTAATTACTCGCCACTTATGGGTTTTCGAGGTCATTTCTTGGTGCTTGTGTATTATTCTGGATGTACTTAAATAGTTAGGCACATTAAATTTTAGTTCAGAGAGAAAAAGTATTTTTGGCCAAAATTCTGTAAGGGGTAAGCCTTACAATTTTTGGCATTTCGTCCACAAATGGATTTTGTTCAAAATTTCAGTATAGGTACTCCTGAATGTGCTGCTTAAGGATCTGTTAACCAAAATTTGATATCTTGATTATAACTTGTTCAAATGGCTTTTAGAAAATGTTCAAATGATTTTTAGAATATTTTAATTACTTTTGCAATGCTAATTACTCGCCACTTATGGGTTTTCGAGGTCATTTCTTGGTGCTTGTGTATTATTCTGGATGTACTTAAATAGTTAGGCACATTAAATTTTAGTTCAGAGAGAAAAAGTATTTTTGGCCAAAAATTCTGTAAGGGGTAAGCCTTACAATTTTTGGCATTTCGTCCACAAATGGATTTTGTTCAAAATTTCAGTATAGGTACTCCTGAATGTGCTGCTTAAGGATCTGTTAACCAAAATTTGATATCTTGATTATAACTTGTTCAAATGGCTTTTAGAAAATGTTCAAATGATTTTTAGAATATTTTAATTACTTTTGCAATGCTAATTACTCGCCACTTATGGGTTTTCGAGGTCATTTCTTGGTGCTTGTGTATTATTCTGTATGTACTTAAATAGTTAGGCACATTAAATTTTAGTTCAGAGAGAAAAAGTATTTTTGGCCAAAAATTCTGTAAGGGGTAAGCCTTACAATTTTTCGCATTTCGTCCACAAATGGATTTTGTTCAAAATTTCAGTATAGGTACTCCTGAATGTGCTGCTTAAGGATCTGTTAACCAAAATTTGATATCTTGATTATAACTTGTTCAAATGGCTTTTAGAAAATGTTCAAATGATTTTTAGAATATTTTAATTACTTTTGCAATGCTAATTACTCGCCACTTATGGGTTTTCGAGGTCATTTCTTGGTGCTTGTGTATTATTCTGGATGTACTTAAATAGTTAGGCACATTAATTTTAGTTCAGAGAGAAAAAGTATTTTTGGCCAAAAATTCTGTAAGGGGTAAGCCTTACAATTTTTGGCATTTCGTCCACAAATGGATTTTGTTCAAAATTTCAGTATAGGTACTCCTGAATGTGCTGCTTAAGGATCTGTTAACCAAAATTTGATATCTTGATTATAACTTGTTCAAATGGCTTTTAGAAAATGTTCAAATGATTTTTAGAATATTTTAATTACTTTTGCAATGCTAATTACTCGCCACTTATGGGTTTTCGAGGTCATTTCTTGGTGCTTGTGTATTATTCTGGATGTACTTAAATAGTTAGGCACATTAAATTTTAGTTCAGAGAGAAAAAGTATTTTTTGCCAAAAATTCTGTAAGGGGTAAGCCTTACAATTTTTGGCATTTCGTCCACAAATGGATTTTGTTCAAAATTTCAGTATAGGTACTCCTGAATGTGCTGCTTAAGGATCTGTTAACCAAAATTTGATATCTTGATTATAACTTGTTCAAATGGCTTTTAGAAAATGTTCAAATGATTTTTAGAATATTTTAATTACTTTTGCAATGCTAATTACTCGCCACTTATGGGTTTTCGAGGTCATTTCTTGGTGCTTGTGTATTATTCTGTATGTACTTAAATAGTTAGGCACATTAAATTTTAGTTCAGAGAGAAAAAGTATTTTTGGCCAAAAATTCTGTAAGGGGTAAGCCTTACAATTTTTCGCATTTCGTCCACAAATGGATTTTGTTCAAAATTTCAGTATAGGTACTCCTGAATGTGCTGCTTAAGGATCTGTTAACCAAAATTTGATATCTTGATTATAACTTGTTCAAATTGCTTTTAGAAAATGTTCAAATGATTTTTAGAATATTTTAATTACTTTTGCAATGCTAATTACTCGCCACTTATTGGTTTTCGAGGTCATTTCTTGGTGCTTGTGTATTATTCTGCTTGTACTTAAATAGTTAGGCACATTAAATTTTAGTTCAGAGAGAAAAAGTATTTTTGGCCAAAAATTCTGTAAGGGGTAAGCCTTACAATTTTTGGCATTTCGTCCACAAATGGATTTTGTTCAAAATTTCAGTATAGGTACTCCTGAATGTGCTGCTTAAGGATCTGTTAACCAAAATTTGATATCTTGATTATAACTTGTTCAAATGGCTTTTAGAAAATGTTCAAATGATTTTTAGAATATTTTAATTACTTTTGCAATGCTAATTACTCGCCACTTATGGGTTTTCGAGGTCATTTCTTGGTGCTTGTGTATTATTCTGGATGTACTTAAATAGTTAGGCACATTAAATTTTAGTTCAGAGAGAAAAAGTATTTTTGGCCAAAAATTCTGTAAGGGGTAAGCCTTACAATTTTTGGCATTTCGTCCACAAATGGATTTTGTTCAAAATTTCAGTATAGGTACTCCTGAATGTGCTGCTTAAGGATCTGTTAACCAAAATTTGATATCTTGATTATAACTTGTTCAAATGGCTTTTAGAAAATGTTCAAATGATTTTTAGAATATTTTAATTACTTTCGCAATGCTAATTACTCGCCACTTATGGGTTTTCGAGGTCATTTCTTGGTGATTGTGTATTATTCTGGATGTACTTAAATAGTTAGGCACATTAAATTTTAGTTCAGAGAGAAAAAGTATTTTTGGCCAAAAATTCTGTAAGGGGTAAGCCTTACAATTTTTCGCATTTCGTCCACAAATGGATTTTGTTCAAAATTTCAGTATAGGTACTCCTGAATGTGCTGCTTAAGGATCTGTTAACCAAAATTTGATATCTTGATTATAACTTGTTCAAATGGCTTTTAGAAAATGTTCAAATGATTTTTAGAATATTTTAATTACTTTTGCAATGCTAATTACTCGCCACTTATGGGTTTTCGAGGTCATTTCTTGGTGCTTGTGTATTATTCTGTATGTACTTAAATAGTTAGGCACATTAAATTTTAGTTCAGAGAGAAAAAGTATTTTTGGCCAAAAATTCTGTAAGGGGTAAGCCTTACAATTTTTGGCATTTCGTCCACAAATGGATTTTGTTCAAAATTTCAGTATAGGTACTCCTGAATGTGCTGCTTAAGGATCTGTTAACCAAAATTTGATATCTTGATTATAACTTGTTCAAATGGCTTTTAGAAAATGTTCAAATGATTTTTAGAATATTTTAATTACTTTTGCAATGCTAATTACTCGCCACTTATGTGTTTTCGAGGTCATTTCTTGGTGCTTGTGTATTATTCTGGATGTACTTAAATAGTTAGGCACATTAAATTTTAGTTCAGGGAGAAAAAGTATTTTTGGCCAAAAATTCTGTAAGGGGTAAGCCTTACAATTTTTGGCATTTCGTCCACAAATGGATTTTGTTCAAAATTTCAGTATAGGTACTCCTGAATGTGCTGCTTAAGGATCTGTTAACCAAAATTTGATATCTTGATTATAACTTGTTCAAATGGCTTTTAGAAAATGTTCAAATGATTTTTAGAATATTTTAATTACTTTTGCAATGCTAATTACTCGCCACTTATTGGTTTTCGAGGTCATTTCTTGGTGCTTGTGTATTATTCTGGATGTACTTAAATAGTTAGGCACATTAAATTTTAGTTCAGAGAGAAAAAGTATTTTTGGCCAAAAATTCTGTAAGGGGTAAGCCTTACATTTTGGCATTTCGTCCACAAATGGATTTTGTTCAAAATTTCAGTATAGGTACTCCTGAATGTGCTGCTTAAGGATCTGTTAACCAAAATTTGATATCTTGATTATAACTTGTTCAAATGGCTTTTAGAAAATGTTCAAATGATTTTTAGAATATTTTAATTACTTTTGCAATGCTAATTACTCGCCACTTATGGGTTTTCGAGGTCATTTCTTGGTGCTTGTGTATTATTCTGGATGTACTTAAATAGTTAGGCACATTAAATTTTAGTTCAGAGAGAAAAAGTATTTTTGGCCAAAAATTCTGTAAGGGGTAAGCCTTACAATTTTTCGCATTTCGTCCACAAATGGATTTTGTTCAAAATTTCAGTATAGGTACTCCTGAATGTGCTGCTTAAGGATCTGTTAACCAAAATTTGATATCTTGATTATAACTTGTTCAAATGGCTTTTAGAAAATGTTCAAATGATTTTTAGAATATTTTAATTACTTTTGCAATGCTAATTACTCGCCACTTATGGGTTTTCGAGGTCATTTCTTGGTGCTTGTGTATTATTCTGGATGTACTTAAATAGTTAGGCACATTAAATTTTAGTTCAGAGAGAAAAAGTATTTTTGGCCAAAAATTCTGTAAGGGGTAAGCCTTACAATTTTTGGCATTTCGTCCACAAATGGATTTTGTTCAAAATTTCAGTATAGGTACTCCTGAATGTGCTGCTTAAGGATCTGTTAACCAAAATTTGATATCTTGATTATAACTTGTTCAAATGGCTTTTAGAAAATGTTCAAATGATTTTTAGAATATTTTAATTACTTTTGCAATGCTAATTACTCGCCACTTATGGGTTTTCGAGGTCATTTCTTGGTGCTTGTGTATTATTCTGGATGTACTTAAATAGTTAGGCACATTAAATTTTAGTTCAGAGAGAAAAAGTATTTTTGGCCAAAAATTCTGTAAGGGGTAAGCCTTACAATTTTTGGCATTTCGTCCACAAATGGATTTTGTTCAAAATTTCAGTATAGGTACTCCTGAATGTGCTGCTTAAGGATCTGTTAACCAAAATTTGATATCTTGATTATAACTTGTTCAAATGGCTTTTAGAAAATGTTCAAATGATTTTTAGAATATTTTAATTACTTTTGCAATGCTAATTACTCGCCACTTATTGGTTTTCGAGGTCATTTCTTGGTGCTTGTGTATTATTCTGGATGTACTTAAATAGTTAGGCACATTAAATTTTAGTTCAGAGAGAAAAAGTATTTTTGGCCAAAAATTCTGTAAGGGGTAAGCCTTACAATTTTTGGCATTTCGTCCACAAATGGATTTTGTTCAAAATTTCAGTATAGGTACTCCTGAATGTGCTGCTTAAGGATCTGTTAACCAAAATTTGATATCTTGATTATAACTTGTTCAAATGGCTTTTAGAAAATGTTCAAATGATTTTTAGAATATTTTAATTACTTTTGCAATGCTAATTACTCGCCACTTATGGGTTTTCGAGGTCATTTCTTGGTGCTTGTGTATTATTCTGGATGTACTTAAATAGTTAGGCACATTAAATTTTAGTTCAGAGAGAAAAAGTATTTTTGGCCAAAAATTCTGTAAGGGGTAAGCCTTACAATTTTTGGCATTTCGTCCACCAATGGATTTTGTTCAAAATTTCAGTATAGGTACTCCTGAATGTGCTGCTTAAGGATCTGTTAACCAAAATTTGATATCTTGATTATAACTTGTTCAAATGGCTTTTAGAAAATGTTCAAATGATTTTTAGAATATTTTAATTACTTTTGCAATGCTAATTACTCGCCACTTATGGGTTTTCGAGGTCATTTCTTGGTGCTTGTGTATTATTCTGTATGTACTTAAATAGTTAGGCACATTAAATTTTAGTTCAGAGAGAAAAAGTATTTTTGGCCAAAAATTCTGTAAGGGGTAAGCCTTACAATTTTTGGCATTTCGTCCACAAATGGATTTTGTTCAAAATTTCAGTATAGGTACTCCTGAATGTGCTGCTTAAGGATCTGTTAACCAAAATTTGATATCTTGATTATAACTTGTTCAAATGGCTTTTAGAAAATGTTCAAATGATTTTTAGAATATTTTAATTACTTTTGCAATGCTAATTACTCGCCACTTATGGGTTTTCGAGGTCATTTCTTGGTGCTTGTGTATTATTCTGGATGTACTTAAATAGTTAGGCACATTAAATTTTAGTTCAGAGAGAAAAAGTATTTTTGGCCAAAAATTCTGTAAGGGGTAAGCCTTACAATTTTTGGCATTTCGTCCACAAATGGATTTTGTTCAAAATTTCAGTATAGGTACTCCTGAATGTGCTGCTTAAGGATCTGTTAACCAAAATTTGATATCTTGATTATAACTTGTTCAAATGGCTTTTAGAAAATGTTCAAATGATTTTTAGAATATTTTAATTACTTTTGCAATGCTAATTACTCGCCACTTATGGGTTTTCGAGGTCATTTCTTGGTGCTTGTGTATTATTCTGGATGTACTTAAATAGTTAGGCACATTAAATTTTAGTTCAGAGAGAAAAAGTATTTTTGGCCAAAAATTCTGTAAGGGGTAAGCCTTACAATTTTTGGCATTTCGTCCACAAATGGATTTTGTTCAAAATTTCAGTATAGGTACTCCTGAATGTGCTGCTTAAGGATCTGTTAACCAAAATTTGATATCTTGATTATAACTTGTTCAAATGGCTTTTAGAAAATGTTCAAATGATTTTTAGAATATTTTAATTACTTTTGCAATGCTAATTACTCGCCACTTATGGGTTTTCGAGGTCATTTCTTGGTGCTTGTGTATTATTCTGGATGTACTTAAATAGTTAGGCACATTAAATTTTAGTTCAGAGAGAAAAAGTATTTTTGGCCAAAAATTCTGTAAGGGGTAAGCCTTACAATTTTTGGCATTTCGTCCACAAATGGATTTTGTTCAAAATTTCAGTATAGGTACTCCTGAATGTGCTGCTTAAGGATCTGTTAACCAAAATTTGATATCTTGATTATAACTTGTTCAAATGGCTTTTAGAAAATGTTCAAATGATTTTTAGAATATTTTAATTACTTTTGCAATGCTAATTACTCGCCACTTATGGGTTTTCGAGGTCATTTCTTGGTGCTTGTGTATTATTCTGGATGTACTTAAATAGTTAGGCACATTAAATTTTAGTTCAGAGAGAAAAAGTATTTTTGGCCAAAAATTCTGTAAGGGGTAAGCCTTACAATTTTTGGCATTTCGTCCACAAATGGATTTTGTTCAAAATTTCAGTATAGGTACTCCTGAATGTGCTGCTTAAGGATCTGTTAACCAAAATTTGATATCTTGATTATAACTTGTTCAAATGGCTTTTAGAAAATGTTCAAATGATTTTTAGAATATTTTAATTACTTTTGCAATGCTAATTACTCGCCACTTATGGGTTTTCGAGGTCATTTCTTGGTGCTTGTGTATTATTCTGGATGTACTTAAATAGTTAGGCACATTAAATTTTAGTTCAGAGAGAAAAAGTATTTTTGGCCAAAAATTCTGTAAGGGGTAAGCCTTACAATTTTTGGCATTTCGTCCACAAATGGATTTTGTTCAAAATTTCAGTATAGGTACTCCTGAATGTGCTGCTTAAGGATCTGTTAACCAAAATTTGATATCTTGATTATAACTTGTTCAAATGGCTTTTAGAAAATGTTCAAATGATTTTTAGAATATTTTAATTACTTTTGCAATGCTAATTACTCGCCACTTATGGGTTTTCGAGGTCATTTCTTGGTGCTTGTGTATTATTCTGGATGTACTTAAATAGTTAGGCACATTAAATTTTAGTTCAGAGAGAAAAAGTATTTTTGGCCAAAAATTCTGTAAGGGGTAAGCCTTACAATTTTTGGCATTTCGTCCACAAATGGATTTTGTTCAAAATTTCAGTATAGGTACTCCTGAATGTGCTGCTTAAGGATCTGTTAACCAAAATTTGATATCTTGATTATAACTTGTTCAAATGGCTTTTAGAAAATGTTCAAATGATTTTTAGAATATTTTAATTACTTTTGCAATGCTAATTACTCGCCACTTATGGGTTTTCGAGGTCATTTCTTGGTGCTTGTGTATTATTCTGGATGTACTTAAATAGTTAGGCACATTAAATTTTAGTTCAGAGAGAAAAAGTATTTTTGGCCAAAAATTCTGTAAGGGGTAAGCCTTACAATTTTTGGCATTTCGTCCACAAATGGATTTTGTTCAAAATTTCAGTATAGGTACTCCTGAATGTGCTGCTTAAGGATCTGTTAACCAAAATTTGATATCTTGATTATAACTTGTTCAAATGGCTTTTAGAAAATGTTCAAATGATTTTTAGAATATTTTAATTACTTTTGCAATGCTAATTACTCGCCACTTATGGGTTTTCGAGGTCATTTCTTGGTGCTTGTGTATTATTCTGGATGTACTTAAATAGTTAGGCACATTAAATTTTAGTTCAGAGAGAAAAAGTATTTTTGGCCAAAAATTCTGTAAGGGGTAAGCCTTACAATTTTTGGCATTTCGTCCACAAATGGATTTTGTTCAAAATTTCAGTATAGGTACTCCTGAATGTGCTGCTTAAGGATCTGTTAACCAAAATTTGATATCTTGATTATAACTTGTTCAAATGGCTTTTAGAAAATGTTCAAATGATTTTTAGAATATTTTAATTACTTTTGCAATGCTAATTACTCGCCACTTATGGGTTTTCGAGGTCATTTCTTGGTGCTTGTGTATTATTCTGGATGTACTTAAATAGTTAGGCACATTAAATTTTAGTTCAGAGAGAAAAAGTATTTTTGGCCAAAAATTCTGTAAGGGGTAAGCCTTACAATTTTTGGCATTTCGTCCACAAATGGATTTTGTTCAAAATTTCAGTATAGGTACTCCTGAATGTGCTGCTTAAGGATCTGTTAACCAAAATTTGATATCTTGATTATAACTTGTTCAAATGGCTTTTAGAAAATGTTCAAATGATTTTTAGAATATTTTAATTACTTTTGCAATGCTAATTACTCGCCACTTATGGGTTTTCGAGGTCATTTCTTGGTGCTTGTGTATTATTCTGGATGTACTTAAATAGTTAGGCACATTAAATTTTAGTTCAGAGAGAAAAAGTATTTTTGGCCAAAAATTCTGTAAGGGGTAAGCCTTACAATTTTTGGCATTTCGTCCACAAATGGATTTTGTTCAAAATTTCAGTATAGGTACTCCTGAATGTGCTGCTTAAGGATCTGTTAACCAAAATTTGATATCTTGATTATAACTTGTTCAAATGGCTTTTAGAAAATGTTCAAATGATTTTTAGAATATTTTAATTACTTTTGCAATGCTAATTACTCGCCACTTATGGGTTTTCGAGGTCATTTCTTGGTGCTTGTGTATTATTCTGGATGTACTTAAATAGTTAGGCACATTAAATTTTAGTTCAGAGAGAAAAAGTATTTTTGGCCAAAAATTCTGTAAGGGGTAAGCCTTACAATTTTTGGCATTTCGTCCACAAATGGATTTTGTTCAAAATTTCAGTATAGGTACTCCTGAATGTGCTGCTTAAGGATCTGTTAACCAAAATTTGATATCTTGATTATAACTTGTTCAAATGGCTTTTAGAAAATGTTCAAATGATTTTTAGAATATTTTAATTACTTTTGCAATGCTAATTACTCGCCACTTATGGGTTTTCGAGGTCATTTCTTGGTGCTTGTGTATTATTCTGGATGTACTTAAATAGTTAGGCACATTAAATTTTAGTTCAGAGAGAAAAAGTATTTTTGGCCAAAAATTCTGTAAGGGGTAAGCCTTACAATTTTTGGCATTTCGTCCACAAATGGATTTTGTTCAAAATTTCAGTATAGGTACTCCTGAATGTGCTGCTTAAGGATCTGTTAACCAAAATTTGATATCTTGATTATAACTTGTTCAAATGGCTTTTAGAAAATGTTCAAATGATTTTTAGAATATTTTAATTACTTTTGCAATGCTAATTACTCGCCACTTATGGGTTTTCGAGGTCATTTCTTGGTGCTTGTGTATTATTCTGGATGTACTTAAATAGTTAGGCACATTAAATTTTAGTTCAGAGAGAAAAAGTATTTTTGGCCAAAAATTCTGTAAGGGGTAAGCCTTACAATTTTTGGCATTTCGTCCACAAATGGATTTTGTTCAAAATTTCAGTATAGGTACTCCTGAATGTGCTGCTTAAGGATCTGTTAACCAAAATTTGATATCTTGATTATAACTTGTTCAAATGGCTTTTAGAAAATGTTCAAATGATTTTTAGAATATTTTAATTACTTTTGCAATGCTAATTACTCGCCACTTATGGGTTTTCGAGGTCATTTCTTGGTGCTTGTGTATTATTCTGGATGTACTTAAATAGTTAGGCACATTAAATTTTAGTTCAGAGAGAAAAAGTATTTTTGGCCAAAAATTCTGTAAGGGGTAAGCCTTACAATTTTTGGCATTTCGTCCACAAATGGATTTTGTTCAAAATTTCAGTATAGGTACTCCTGAATGTGCTGCTTAAGGATCTGTTAACCAAAATTTGATATCTTGATTATAACTTGTTCAAATGGCTTTTAGAAAATGTTCAAATGATTTTTAGAATATTTTAATTACTTTTGCAATGCTAATTACTCGCCACTTATGGGTTTTCGAGGTCATTTCTTGGTGCTTGTGTATTATTCTGGATGTACTTAAATAGTTAGGCACATTAAATTTTAGTTCAGAGAGAAAAAGTATTTTTGGCCAAAAATTCTGTAAGGGGTAAGCCTTACAATTTTTGGCATTTCGTCCACAAATGGATTTTGTTCAAAATTTCAGTATAGGTACTCCTGAATGTGCTGCTTAAGGATCTGTTAACCAAAATTTGATATCTTGATTATAACTTGTTCAAATGGCTTTTAGAAAATGTTCAAATGATTTTTAGAATATTTTAATTACTTTTGCAATGCTAATTACTCGCCACTTATGGGTTTTCGAGGTCATTTCTTGGTGCTTGTGTATTATTCTGGATGTACTTAAATAGTTAGGCACATTAAATTTTAGTTCAGAGAGAAAAAGTATTTTTGGCCAAAAATTCTGTAAGGGGTAAGCCTTACAATTTTTGGCATTTCGTCCACAAATGGATTTTGTTCAAAATTTCAGTATAGGTACTCCTGAATGTGCTGCTTAAGGATCTGTTAACCAAAATTTGATATCTTGATTATAACTTGTTCAAATGGCTTTTAGAAAATGTTCAAATGATTTTTAGAATATTTTAATTACTTTTGCAATGCTAATTACTCGCCACTTATGGGTTTTCGAGGTCATTTCTTGGTGCTTGTGTATTATTCTGGATGTACTTAAATAGTTAGGCACATTAAATTTTAGTTCAGAGAGAAAAAGTATTTTTGGCCAAAAATTCTGTAAGGGGTAAGCCTTACAATTTTTGGCATTTCGTCCACAAATGGATTTTGTTCAAAATTTCAGTATAGGTACTCCTGAATGTGCTGCTTAAGGATCTGTTAACCAAAATTTGATATCTTGATTATAACTTGTTCAAATGGCTTTTAGAAAATGTTCAAATGATTTTTAGAATATTTTAATTACTTTTGCAATGCTAATTACTCGCCACTTATGGGTTTTCGAGGTCATTTCTTGGTGCTTGTGTATTATTCTGGATGTACTTAAATAGTTAGGCACATTAAATTTTAGTTCAGAGAGAAAAAGTATTTTTGGCCAAAAATTCTGTAAGGGGTAAGCCTTACAATTTTTGGCATTTCGTCCACAAATGGATTTTGTTCAAAATTTCAGTATAGGTACTCCTGAATGTGCTGCTTAAGGATCTGTTAACCAAAATTTGATATCTTGATTATAACTTGTTCAAATGGCTTTTAGAAAATGTTCAAATGATTTTTAGAATATTTTAATTACTTTTGCAATGCTAATTACTCGCCACTTATGGGTTTTCGAGGTCATTTCTTGGTGCTTGTGTATTATTCTGGATGTACTTAAATAGTTAGGCACATTAAATTTTAGTTCAGAGAGAAAAAGTATTTTTGGCCAAAAATTCTGTAAGGGGTAAGCCTTACAATTTTTGGCATTTCGTCCACAAATGGATTTTGTTCAAAATTTCAGTATAGGTACTCCTGAATGTGCTGCTTAAGGATCTGTTAACCAAAATTTGATATCTTGATTATAACTTGTTCAAATGGCTTTTAGAAAATGTTCAAATGATTTTTAGAATATTTTAATTACTTTTGCAATGCTAATTACTCGCCACTTATGGGTTTTCGAGGTCATTTCTTGGTGCTTGTGTATTATTCTGGATGTACTTAAATAGTTAGGCACATTAAATTTTAGTTCAGAGAGAAAAAGTATTTTTGGCCAAAAATTCTGTAAGGGGTAAGCCTTACAATTTTTGGCATTTCGTCCACAAATGGATTTTGTTCAAAATTTCAGTATAGGTACTCCTGAATGTGCTGCTTAAGGATCTGTTAACCAAAATTTGATATCTTGATTATAACTTGTTCAAATGGCTTTTAGAAAATGTTCAAATGATTTTTAGAATATTTTAATTACTTTTGCAATGCTAATTACTCGCCACTTATGGGTTTTCGAGGTCATTTCTTGGTGCTTGTGTATTATTCTGGATGTACTTAAATAGTTAGGCACATTAAATTTTAGTTCAGAGAGAAAAAGTATTTTTGGCCAAAAATTCTGTAAGGGGTAAGCCTTACAATTTTTGGCATTTCGTCCACAAATGGATTTTGTTCAAAATTTCAGTATAGGTACTCCTGAATGTGCTGCTTAAGGATCTGTTAACCAAAATTTGATATCTTGATTATAACTTGTTCAAATGGCTTTTAGAAAATGTTCAAATGATTTTTAGAATATTTTAATTACTTTTGCAATGCTAATTACTCGCCACTTATGGGTTTTCGAGGTCATTTCTTGGTGCTTGTGTATTATTCTGGATGTACTTAAATAGTTAGGCACATTAAATTTTAGTTCAGAGAGAAAAAGTATTTTTGGCCAAAAATTCTGTAAGGGGTAAGCCTTACAATTTTTGGCATTTCGTCCACAAATGGATTTTGTTCAAAATTTCAGTATAGGTACTCCTGAATGTGCTGCTTAAGGATCTGTTAACCAAAATTTGATATCTTGATTATAACTTGTTCAAATGGCTTTTAGAAAATGTTCAAATGATTTTTAGAATATTTTAATTACTTTTGCAATGCTAATTACTCGCCACTTATGGGTTTTCGAGGTCATTTCTTGGTGCTTGTGTATTATTCTGGATGTACTTAAATAGTTAGGCACATTAAATTTTAGTTCAGAGAGAAAAAGTATTTTTGGCCAAAAATTCTGTAAGGGGTAAGCCTTACAATTTTTGGCATTTCGTCCACAAATGGATTTTGTTCAAAATTTCAGTATAGGTACTCCTGAATGTGCTGCTTAAGGATCTGTTAACCAAAATTTGATATCTTGATTATAACTTGTTCAAATGGCTTTTAGAAAATGTTCAAATGATTTTTAGAATATTTTAATTACTTTTGCAATGCTAATTACTCGCCACTTATGGGTTTTCGAGGTCATTTCTTGGTGCTTGTGTATTATTCTGGATGTACTTAAATAGTTAGGCACATTAAATTTTAGTTCAGAGAGAAAAAGTATTTTTGGCCAAAAATTCTGTAAGGGGTAAGCCTTACAATTTTTGGCATTTCGTCCACAAATGGATTTTGTTCAAAATTTCAGTATAGGTACTCCTGAATGTGCTGCTTAAGGATCTGTTAACCAAAATTTGATATCTTGATTATAACTTGTTCAAATGGCTTTTAGAAAATGTTCAAATGATTTTTAGAATATTTTAATTACTTTTGCAATGCTAATTACTCGCCACTTATGGGTTTTCGAGGTCATTTCTTGGTGCTTGTGTATTATTCTGGATGTACTTAAATAGTTAGGCACATTAAATTTTAGTTCAGAGAGAAAAAGTATTTTTGGCCAAAAATTCTGTAAGGGGTAAGCCTTACAATTTTTGGCATTTCGTCCACAAATGGATTTTGTTCAAAATTTCAGTATAGGTACTCCTGAATGTGCTGCTTAAGGATCTGTTAACCAAAATTTGATATCTTGATTATAACTTGTTCAAATGGCTTTTAGAAAATGTTCAAATGATTTTTAGAATATTTTAATTACTTTTGCAATGCTAATTACTCGCCACTTATGGGTTTTCGAGGTCATTTCTTGGTGCTTGTGTATTATTCTGGATGTACTTAAATAGTTAGGCACATTAAATTTTAGTTCAGAGAGAAAAAGTATTTTTGGCCAAAAATTCTGTAAGGGGTAAGCCTTACAATTTTTGGCATTTCGTCCACAAATGGATTTTGTTCAAAATTTCAGTATAGGTACTCCTGAATGTGCTGCTTAAGGATCTGTTAACCAAAATTTGATATCTTGATTATAACTTGTTCAAATGGCTTTTAGAAAATGTTCAAATGATTTTTAGAATATTTTAATTACTTTTGCAATGCTAATTACTCGCCACTTATGGGTTTTCGAGGTCATTTCTTGGTGCTTGTGTATTATTCTGGATGTACTTAAATAGTTAGGCACATTAAATTTTAGTTCAGAGAGAAAAAGTATTTTTGGCCAAAAATTCTGTAAGGGGTAAGCCTTACAATTTTTGGCATTTCGTCCACAAATGGATTTTGTTCAAAATTTCAGTATAGGTACTCCTGAATGTGCTGCTTAAGGATCTGTTAACCAAAATTTGATATCTTGATTATAACTTGTTCAAATGGCTTTTAGAAAATGTTCAAATGATTTTTAGAATATTTTAATTACTTTTGCAATGCTAATTACTCGCCACTTATGGGTTTTCGAGGTCATTTCTTGGTGCTTGTGTATTATTCTGGATGTACTTAAATAGTTAGGCACATTAAATTTTAGTTCAGAGAGAAAAAGTATTTTTGGCCAAAAATTCTGTAAGGGGTAAGCCTTACAATTTTTGGCATTTCGTCCACAAATGGATTTTGTTCAAAATTTCAGTATAGGTACTCCTGAATGTGCTGCTTAAGGATCTGTTAACCAAAATTTGATATCTTGATTATAACTTGTTCAAATGGCTTTTAGAAAATGTTCAAATGATTTTTAGAATATTTTAATTACTTTTGCAATGCTAATTACTCGCCACTTATGGGTTTTCGAGGTCATTTCTTGGTGCTTGTGTATTATTCTGGATGTACTTAAATAGTTAGGCACATTAAATTTTAGTTCAGAGAGAAAAAGTATTTTTGGCCAAAAATTCTGTAAGGGGTAAGCCTTACAATTTTTGGCATTTCGTCCACAAATGGATTTTGTTCAAAATTTCAGTATAGGTACTCCTGAATGTGCTGCTTAAGGATCTGTTAACCAAAATTTGATATCTTGATTATAACTTGTTCAAATGGCTTTTAGAAAATGTTCAAATGATTTTTAGAATATTTTAATTACTTTTGCAATGCTAATTACTCGCCACTTATGGGTTTTCGAGGTCATTTCTTGGTGCTTGTGTATTATTCTGTATGTACTTAAATAGTTAGGCACATTAAATTTTAGTTCAGAGAGAAAAAGTATTTTTGGCCAAAAATTCTGTAAGGGGTAAGCCTTACAATTTTTGGCATTTCGTCCACAAATGGATTTTGTTCAAAATTTCAGTATAGGTACTCCTGAATGTGCTGCTTAAGGATCTGTTAACCAAAATTTGATATCTTGATTATAACTTGTTCAAATGGCTTTTAGAAAATGTTCAAATGATTTTTAGAATATTTTAATTACTTTTGCAATGCTAATTACTCGCCACTTATGGGTTTTCGAGGTCATTTCTTGGTGCTTGTGTATTATTCTGGATGTACTTAAATAGTTAGGCACATTAAATTTTAGTTCAGAGAGAAAAAGTATTTTTGGCCAAAAATTCTGTAAGGGGTAAGCCTTACAATTTTTGGCATTTCGTCCACAAATGGATTTTGTTCAAAATTTCAGTATAGGTACTCCTGAATGTGCTGCTTAAGGATCTGTTAACCAAAATTTGATATCTTGATTATAACTTGTTCAAATGGCTTTTAGAAAATGTTCAAATGATTTTTAGAATATTTTAATTACTTTTGCAATGCTAATTACTCGCCACTTATGGGTTTTCGAGGTCATTTCTTGGTGCTTGTGTATTATTCTGGATGTACTTAAATAGTTAGGCACATTAAATTTTAGTTCAGAGAGAAAAAGTATTTTTGGCCAAAAATTCTGTAAGGGGTAAGCCTTACAATTTTTGGCATTTCGTCCACAAATGGATTTTGTTCAAAATTTCAGTATAGGTACTCCTGAATGTGCTGCTTAAGGATCTGTTAACCAAAATTTGATATCTTGATTATAACTTGTTCAAATGGCTTTTAGAAAATGTTCAAATGATTTTTAGAATATTTTAATTACTTTTGCAATGCTAATTACTCGCCACTTATGGGTTTTCGAGGTCATTTCTTGGTGCTTGTGTATTATTCTGGATGTACTTAAATAGTTAGGCACATTAAATTTTAGTTCAGAGAGAAAAAGTATTTTTGGCCAAAAATTCTGTAAGGGGTAAGCCTTACAATTTTTGGCATTTCGTCCACAAATGGATTTTGTTCAAAATTTCAGTATAGGTACTCCTGAATGTGCTGCTTAAGGATCTGTTAACCAAAATTTGATATCTTGATTATAACTTGTTCAAATGGCTTTTAGAAAATGTTCAAATGATTTTTAGAATATTTTAATTACTTTTGCAATGCTAATTACTCGCCACTTATGGGTTTTCGAGGTCATTTCTTGGTGCTTGTGTATTATTCTGGATGTACTTAAATAGTTAGGCACATTAAATTTTAGTTCAGAGAGAAAAAGTATTTTTGGCCAAAAATTCTGTAAGGGGTAAGCCTTACAATTTTTGGCATTTCGTCCACAAATGGATTTTGTTCAAAATTTCAGTATAGGTACTCCTGAATGTGCTGCTTAAGGATCTGTTAACCAAAATTTGATATCTTGATTATAACTTGTTCAAATGGCTTTTAGAAAATGTTCAAATGATTTTTAGAATATTTTAATTACTTTTGCAATGCTAATTACTCGCCACTTATGGGTTTTCGAGGTCATTTCTTGGTGCTTGTGTATTATTCTGGATGTACTTAAATAGTTAGGCACATTAAATTTTAGTTCAGAGAGAAAAAGTATTTTTGGCCAAAAATTCTGTAAGGGGTAAGCCTTACAATTTTTGGCATTTCGTCCACAAATGGATTTTGTTCAAAATTTCAGTATAGGTACTCCTGAATGTGCTGCTTAAGGATCTGTTAACCAAAATTTGATATCTTGATTATAACTTGTTCAAATGGCTTTTAGAAAATGTTCAAATGATTTTTAGAATATTTTAATTACTTTTGCAATGCTAATTACTCGCCACTTATGGGTTTTCGAGGTCATTTCTTGGTGCTTGTGTATTATTCTGTATGTACTTAAATAGTTAGGCACATTAAATTTTAGTTCAGAGAGAAAAAGTATTTTTGGCCAAAAATTCTGTAAGGGGTAAGCCTTACAATTTTTGGCATTTCGTCCACAAATGGATTTTGTTCAAAATTTCAGTATAGGTACTCCTGAATGTGCTGCTTAAGGATCTGTTAACCAAAATTTGATATCTTGATTATAACTTGTTCAAATGGCTTTTAGAAAATGTTCAAATGATTTTTAGAATATTTTAATTACTTTTGCAATGCTAATTACTCGCCACTTATGGGTTTTCGAGGTCATTTCTTGGTGCTTGTGTATTATTCTGGATGTACTTAAATAGTTAGGCACATTAAATTTTAGTTCAGAGAGAAAAAGTATTTTTGGCCAAAAATTCTGTAAGGGGTAAGCCTTACAATTTTTGGCATTTCGTCCACAAATGGATTTTGTTCAAAATTTCAGTATAGGTACTCCTGAATGTGCTGCTTAAGGATCTGTTAACCAAAATTTGATATCTTGATTATAACTTGTTCAAATGGCTTTTAGAAAATGTTCAAATGATTTTTAGAATATTTTAATTACTTTTGCAATGCTAATTACTCGCCACTTATGGGTTTTCGAGGTCATTTCTTGGTGCTTGTGTATTATTCTGGATGTACTTAAATAGTTAGGCACATTAAATTTTAGTTCAGAGAGAAAAAGTATTTTTGGCCAAAAATTCTGTAAGGGGTAAGCCTTACAATTTTTGGCATTTCGTCCACAAATGGATTTTGTTCAAAATTTCAGTATAGGTACTCCTGAATGTGCTGCTTAAGGATCTGTTAACCAAAATTTGATATCTTGATTATAACTTGTTCAAATGGCTTTTAGAAAATGTTCAAATGATTTTTAGAATATTTTAATTACTTTTGCAATGCTAATTACTCGCCACTTATGGGTTTTCGAGGTCATTTCTTGGTGCTTGTGTATTATTCTGGATGTACTTAAATAGTTAGGCACATTAAATTTTAGTTCAGAGAGAAAAAGTATTTTTGGCCAAAAATTCTGTAAGGGGTAAGCCTTACAATTTTTGGCATTTCGTCCACAAATGGATTTTGTTCAAAATTTCAGTATAGGTACTCCTGAATGTGCTGCTTAAGGATCTGTTAACCAAAATTTGATATCTTGATTATAACTTGTTCAAATGGCTTTTAGAAAATGTTCAAATGATTTTTAGAATATTTTAATTACTTTTGCAATGCTAATTACTCGCCACTTATGGGTTTTCGAGGTCATTTCTTGGTGCTTGTGTATTATTCTGTATGTACTTAAATAGTTAGGCACATTAAATTTTA
The DNA here is from genome assembly GCA_958450375.1 of Homarus gammarus. Lineage (NCBI taxonomy): Eukaryota > Metazoa > Arthropoda > Malacostraca > Decapoda > Nephropidae > Homarus > Homarus gammarus. The sequence goes on along the minus strand of CAUDMG010002282.1, from coordinate 4,503,760 downwards.
GTTCAGAGAGAAAAAGTATTTTTGGCCAAAAATTCTGTAAGGGGTAAGCCTTACAATTTTTGGCATTTCGTCCACAAATGGATTTTGTTCAAAATTTCAGTATAGGTACTCCTGAATGTGCTGCTTAAGGATCTGTTAACCAAAATTTGATATCTTGATTATAACTTGTTCAAATGGCTTTTAGAAAATGTTCAAATGATTTTTAGAATATTTTAATTACTTTTGCAATGCTAATTACTCGCCACTTATGGGTTTTCGAGGTCATTTCTTGGTGCTTGTGTATTATTCTGGATGTACTTAAATAGTTAGGCACATTAAATTTTAGTTCAGAGAGAAAAAGTATTTTTGGCCAAAAATTCTGTAAGGGGTAAGCCTTACAATTTTTGGCATTTCGTCCACAAATGGATTTTGTTCAAAATTTCAGTATAGGTACTCCTGAATGTGCTGCTTAAGGATCTGTTAACCAAAATTTGATATCTTGATTATAACTTGTTCAAATGGCTTTTAGAAAATGTTCAAATGATTTTTAGAATATTTTAATTACTTTTGCAATGCTAATTACTCGCCACTTATGGGTTTTCGAGGTCATTTCTTGGTGCTTGTGTATTATTCTGGATGTACTTAAATAGTTAGGCACATTAAATTTTAGTTCAGAGAGAAAAAGTATTTTTGGCCAAAAATTCTGTAAGGGGTAAGCCTTACAATTTTTGGCATTTCGTCCACAAATGGATTTTGTTCAAAATTTCAGTATAGGTACTCCTGAATGTGCTGCTTAAGGATCTGTTAACCAAAATTTGATATCTTGATTATAACTTGTTCAAATGGCTTTTAGAAAATGTTCAAATGATTTTTAGAATATTTTAATTACTTTTGCAATGCTAATTACTCGCCACTTATGGGTTTTCGAGGTCATTTCTTGGTGCTTGTGTATTATTCTGGATGTACTTAAATAGTTAGGCACATTAAATTTTAGTTCAGAGAGAAAAAGTATTTTTGGCCAAAAATTCTGTAAGGGGTAAGCCTTACAATTTTTGGCATTTCGTCCACAAATGGATTTTGTTCAAAATTTCAGTATAGGTACTCCTGAATGTGCTGCTTAAGGATCTGTTAACCAAAATTTGATATCTTGATTATAACTTGTTCAAATGGCTTTTAGAAAATGTTCAAATGATTTTTAGAATATTTTAATTACTTTTGCAATGCTAATTACTCGCCACTTATGGGTTTTCGAGGTCATTTCTTGGTGCTTGTGTATTATTCTGGATGTACTTAAATAGTTAGGCACATTAAATTTTAGTTCAGAGAGAAAAAGTATTTTTGGCCAAAAATTCTGTAAGGGGTAAGCCTTACAATTTTTGGCATTTCGTCCACAAATGGATTTTGTTCAAAATTTCAGTATAGGTACTCCTGAATGTGCTGCTTAAGGATCTGTTAACCAAAATTTGATATCTTGATTATAACTTGTTCAAATGGCTTTTAGAAAATGTTCAAATGATTTTTAGAATATTTTAATTACTTTTGCAATGCTAATTACTCGCCACTTATGGGTTTTCGAGGTCATTTCTTGGTGCTTGTGTATTATTCTGTATGTACTTAAATAGTTAGGCACATTAAATTTTAGTTCAGAGAGAAAAAGTATTTTTGGCCAAAAATTCTGTAAGGGGTAAGCCTTACAATTTTTGGCATTTCGTCCACAAATGGATTTTGTTCAAAATTTCAGTATAGGTACTCCTGAATGTGCTGCTTAAGGATCTGTTAACCAAAATTTGATATCTTGATTATAACTTGTTCAAATGGCTTTTAGAAAATGTTCAAATGATTTTTAGAATATTTTAATTACTTTTGCAATGCTAATTACTCGCCACTTATGGGTTTTCGAGGTCATTTCTTGGTGCTTGTGTATTATTCTGTATGTACTTAAATAGTTAGGCACATTAAATTTTAGTTCAGAGAGAAAAAGTATTTTTGGCCAAAAATTCTGTAAGGGGTAAGCCTTACAATTTTTGGCATTTCGTCCACAAATGGATTTTGTTCAAAATTTCAGTATAGGTACTCCTGAATGTGCTGCTTAAGGATCTGTTAACCAAAATTTGATATCTTGATTATAACTTGTTCAAATGGCTTTTAGAAAATGTTCAAATGATTTTTAGAATATTTTAATTACTTTTGCAATGCTAATTACTCGCCACTTATGGGTTTTCGAGGTCATTTCTTGGTGCTTGTGTATTATTCTGGATGTACTTAAATAGTTAGGCACATTAAATTTTAGTTCAGAGAGAAAAAGTATTTTTGGCCAAAAATTCTGTAAGGGGTAAGCCTTACAATTTTTGGCATTTCGTCCACAAATGGATTTTGTTCAAAATTTCAGTATAGGTACTCCTGAATGTGCTGCTTAAGGATCTGTTAACCAAAATTTGATATCTTGATTATAACTTGTTCAAATGGCTTTTAGAAAATGTTCAAATGATTTTTAGAATATTTTAATTACTTTTGCAATGCTAATTACTCGCCACTTATGGGTTTTCGAGGTCATTTCTTGGTGCTTGTGTATTATTCTGGATGTACTTAAATAGTTAGGCACATTAAATTTTAGTTCAGAGAGAAAAAGTATTTTTGGCCAAAAATTCTGTAAGGGGTAAGCCTTACAATTTTTGGCATTTCGTCCACAAATGGATTTTGTTCAAAATTTCAGTATAGGTACTCCTGAATGTGCTGCTTAAGGATCTGTTAACCAAAATTTGATATCTTGATTATAACTTGTTCAAATGGCTTTTAGAAAATGTTCAAATGATTTTTAGAATATTTTAATTACTTTTGCAATGCTAATTACTCGCCACTTATGGGTTTTCGAGGTCATTTCTTGGTGCTTGTGTATTATTCTGGATGTACTTAAATAGTTAGGCACATTAAATTTTAGTTCAGAGAGAAAAAGTATTTTTGGCCAAAAATTCTGTAAGGGGTAAGCCTTACAATTTTTGGCATTTCGTCCACAAATGGATTTTGTTCAAAATTTCAGTATAGGTACTCCTGAATGTGCTGCTTAAGGATCTGTTAACCAAAATTTGATATCTTGATTATAACTTGTTCAAATGGCTTTTAGAAAATGTTCAAATGATTTTTAGAATATTTTAATTACTTTTGCAATGCTAATTACTCGCCACTTATGGGTTTTCGAGGTCATTTCTTGGTGCTTGTGTATTATTCTGGATGTACTTAAATAGTTAGGCACATTAAATTTTAGTTCAGAGAGAAAAAGTATTTTTGGCCAAAAATTCTGTAAGGGGTAAGCCTTACAATTTTTGGCATTTCGTCCACAAATGGATTTTGTTCAAAATTTCAGTATAGGTACTCCTGAATGTGCTGCTTAAGGATCTGTTAACCAAAATTTGATATCTTGATTATAACTTGTTCAAATGGCTTTTAGAAAATGTTCAAATGATTTTTAGAATATTTTAATTACTTTTGCAATGCTAATTACTCGCCACTTATGGGTTTTCGAGGTCATTTCTTGGTGCTTGTGTATTATTCTGGATGTACTTAAATAGTTAGGCACATTAAATTTTAGTTCAGAGAGAAAAAGTATTTTTGGCCAAAAATTCTGTAAGGGGTAAGCCTTACAATTTTTGGCATTTCGTCCACAAATGGATTTTGTTCAAAATTTCAGTATAGGTACTCCTGAATGTGCTGCTTAAGGATCTGTTAACCAAAATTTGATATCTTGATTATAACTTGTTCAAATGGCTTTTAGAAAATGTTCAAATGATTTTTAGAATATTTTAATTACTTTTGCAATGCTAATTACTCGCCACTTATGGGTTTTCGAGGTCATTTCTTGGTGCTTGTGTATTATTCTGGATGTACTTAAATAGTTAGGCACATTAAATTTTAGTTCAGAGAGAAAAAGTATTTTTGGCCAAAAATTCTGTAAGGGGTAAGCCTTACAATTTTTGGCATTTCGTCCACAAATGGATTTTGTTCAAAATTTCAGTATAGGTACTCCTGAATGTGCTGCTTAAGGATCTGTTAACCAAAATTTGATATCTTGATTATAACTTGTTCAAATGGCTTTTAGAAAATGTTCAAATGATTTTTAGAATATTTTAATTACTTTTGCAATGCTAATTACTCGCCACTTATGGGTTTTCGAGGTCATTTCTTGGTGCTTGTGTATTATTCTGGATGTACTTAAATAGTTAGGCACATTAAATTTTAGTTCAGAGAGAAAAAGTATTTTTGGCCAAAAATTCTGTAAGGGGTAAGCCTTACAATTTTTGGCATTTCGTCCACAAATGGATTTTGTTCAAAATTTCAGTATAGGTACTCCTGAATGTGCTGCTTAAGGATCTGTTAACCAAAATTTGATATCTTGATTATAACTTGTTCAAATGGCTTTTAGAAAATGTTCAAATGATTTTTAGAATATTTTAATTACTTTTGCAATGCTAATTACTCGCCACTTATGGGTTTTCGAGGTCATTTCTTGGTGCTTGTGTATTATTCTGGATGTACTTAAATAGTTAGGCACATTAAATTTTAGTTCAGAGAGAAAAAGTATTTTTGGCCAAAAATTCTGTAAGGGGTAAGCCTTACAATTTTTGGCATTTCGTCCACAAATGGATTTTGTTCAAAATTTCAGTATAGGTACTCCTGAATGTGCTGCTTAAGGATCTGTTAACCAAAATTTGATATCTTGATTATAACTTGTTCAAATGGCTTTTAGAAAATGTTCAAATGATTTTTAGAATATTTTAATTACTTTTGCAATGCTAATTACTCGCCACTTATGGGTTTTCGAGGTCATTTCTTGGTGCTTGTGTATTATTCTGGATGTACTTAAATAGTTAGGCACATTAAATTTTAGTTCAGAGAGAAAAAGTATTTTTGGCCAAAAATTCTGTAAGGGGTAAGCCTTACAATTTTTGGCATTTCGTCCACAAATGGATTTTGTTCAAAATTTCAGTATAGGTACTCCTGAATGTGCTGCTTAAGGATCTGTTAACCAAAATTTGATATCTTGATTATAACTTGTTCAAATGGCTTTTAGAAAATGTTCAAATGATTTTTAGAATATTTTAATTACTTTTGCAATGCTAATTACTCGCCACTTATGGGTTTTCGAGGTCATTTCTTGGTGCTTGTGTATTATTCTGGATGTACTTAAATAGTTAGGCACATTAAATTTTAGTTCAGAGAGAAAAAGTATTTTTGGCCAAAAATTCTGTAAGGGGTAAGCCTTACAATTTTTGGCATTTCGTCCACAAATGGATTTTGTTCAAAATTTCAGTATAGGTACTCCTGAATGTGCTGCTTAAGGATCTGTTAACCAAAATTTGATATCTTGATTATAACTTGTTCAAATGGCTTTTAGAAAATGTTCAAATGATTTTTAGAATATTTTAATTACTTTTGCAATGCTAATTACTCGCCACTTATGGGTTTTCGAGGTCATTTCTTGGTGCTTGTGTATTATTCTGGATGTACTTAAATAGTTAGGCACATTAAATTTTAGTTCAGAGAGAAAAAGTATTTTTGGCCAAAAATTCTGTAAGGGGTAAGCCTTACAATTTTTGGCATTTCGTCCACAAATGGATTTTGTTCAAAATTTCAGTATAGGTACTCCTGAATGTGCTGCTTAAGGATCTGTTAACCAAAATTTGATATCTTGATTATAACTTGTTCAAATGGCTTTTAGAAAATGTTCAAATGATTTTTAGAATATTTTAATTACTTTTGCAATGCTAATTACTCGCCACTTATGGGTTTTCGAGGTCATTTCTTGGTGCTTGTGTATTATTCTGGATGTACTTAAATAGTTAGGCACATTAAATTTTAGTTCAGAGAGAAAAAGTATTTTTGGCCAAAAATTCTGTAAGGGGTAAGCCTTACAATTTTTGGCATTTCGTCCACAAATGGATTTTGTTCAAAATTTCAGTATAGGTACTCCTGAATGTGCTGCTTAAGGATCTGTTAACCAAAATTTGATATCTTGATTATAACTTGTTCAAATGGCTTTTAGAAAATGTTCAAATGATTTTTAGAATATTTTAATTACTTTTGCAATGCTAATTACTCGCCACTTATGGGTTTTCGAGGTCATTTCTTGGTGCTTGTGTATTATTCTGGATGTACTTAAATAGTTAGGCACATTAAATTTTAGTTCAGAGAGAAAAAGTATTTTTGGCCAAAAATTCTGTAAGGGGTAAGCCTTACAATTTTTGGCATTTCGTCCACAAATGGATTTTGTTCAAAATTTCAGTATAGGTACTCCTGAATGTGCTGCTTAAGGATCTGTTAACCAAAATTTGATATCTTGATTATAACTTGTTCAAATGGCTTTTAGAAAATGTTCAAATGATTTTTAGAATATTTTAATTACTTTTGCAATGCTAATTACTCGCCACTTATGGGTTTTCGAGGTCATTTCTTGGTGCTTGTGTATTATTCTGGATGTACTTAAATAGTTAGGCACATTAAATTTTAGTTCAGAGAGAAAAAGTATTTTTGGCCAAAAATTCTGTAAGGGGTAAGCCTTACAATTTTTGGCATTTCGTCCACAAATGGATTTTGTTCAAAATTTCAGTATAGGTACTCCTGAATGTGCTGCTTAAGGATCTGTTAACCAAAATTTGATATCTTGATTATAACTTGTTCAAATGGCTTTTAGAAAATGTTCAAATGATTTTTAGAATATTTTAATTACTTTTGCAATGCTAATTACTCGCCACTTATGGGTTTTCGAGGTCATTTCTTGGTGCTTGTGTATTATTCTGGATGTACTTAAATAGTTAGGCACATTAAATTTTAGTTCAGAGAGAAAAAGTATTTTTGGCCAAAAATTCTGTAAGGGGTAAGCCTTACAATTTTTGGCATTTCGTCCACAAATGGATTTTGTTCAAAATTTCAGTATAGGTACTCCTGAATGTGCTGCTTAAGGATCTGTTAACCAAAATTTGATATCTTGATTATAACTTGTTCAAATGGCTTTTAGAAAATGTTCAAATGATTTTTAGAATATTTTAATTACTTTTGCAATGCTAATTACTCGCCACTTATGGGTTTTCGAGGTCATTTCTTGGTGCTTGTGTATTATTCTGGATGTACTTAAATAGTTAGGCACATTAAATTTTAGTTCAGAGAGAAAAAGTATTTTTGGCCAAAAATTCTGTAAGGGGTAAGCCTTACAATTTTTGGCATTTCGTCCACAAATGGATTTTGTTCAAAATTTCAGTATAGGTACTCCTGAATGTGCTGCTTAAGGATCTGTTAACCAAAATTTGATATCTTGATTATAACTTGTTCAAATGGCTTTTAGAAAATGTTCAAATGATTTTTAGAATATTTTAATTACTTTTGCAATGCTAATTACTCGCCACTTATGGGTTTTCGAGGTCATTTCTTGGTGCTTGTGTATTATTCTGGATGTACTTAAATAGTTAGGCACATTAAATTTTAGTTCAGAGAGAAAAAGTATTTTTGGCCAAAAATTCTGTAAGGGGTAAGCCTTACAATTTTTGGCATTTCGTCCACAAATGGATTTTGTTCAAAATTTCAGTATAGGTACTCCTGAATGTGCTGCTTAAGGATCTGTTAACCAAAATTTGATATCTTGATTATAACTTGTTCAAATGGCTTTTAGAAAATGTTCAAATGATTTTTAGAATATTTTAATTACTTTTGCAATGCTAATTACTCGCCACTTATGGGTTTTCGAGGTCATTTCTTGGTGCTTGTGTATTATTCTGGATGTACTTAAATAGTTAGGCACATTAAATTTTAGTTCAGAGAGAAAAAGTATTTTTGGCCAAAAATTCTGTAAGGGGTAAGCCTTACAATTTTTGGCATTTCGTCCACAAATGGATTTTGTTCAAAATTTCAGTATAGGTACTCCTGAATGTGCTGCTTAAGGATCTGTTAACCAAAATTTGATATCTTGATTATAACTTGTTCAAATGGCTTTTAGAAAATGTTCAAATGATTTTTAGAATATTTTAATTACTTTTGCAATGCTAATTACTCGCCACTTATGGGTTTTCGAGGTCATTTCTTGGTGCTTGTGTATTATTCTGGATGTACTTAAATAGTTAGGCACATTAAATTTTAGTTCAGAGAGAAAAAGTATTTTTGGCCAAAAATTCTGTAAGGGGTAAGCCTTACAATTTTTGGCATTTCGTCCACAAATGGATTTTGTTCAAAATTTCAGTATAGGTACTCCTGAATGTGCTGCTTAAGGATCTGTTAACCAAAATTTGATATCTTGATTATAACTTGTTCAAATGGCTTTTAGAAAATGTTCAAATGATTTTTAGAATATTTTAATTACTTTTGCAATGCTAATTACTCGCCACTTATGGGTTTTCGAGGTCATTTCTTGGTGCTTGTGTATTATTCTGGATGTACTTAAATAGTTAGGCACATTAAATTTTAGTTCAGAGAGAAAAAGTATTTTTGGCCAAAAATTCTGTAAGGGGTAAGCCTTACAATTTTTGGCATTTCGTCCACAAATGGATTTTGTTCAAAATTTCAGTATAGGTACTCCTGAATGTGCTGCTTAAGGATCTGTTAACCAAAATTTGATATCTTGATTATAACTTGTTCAAATGGCTTTTAGAAAATGTTCAAATGATTTTTAGAATATTTTAATTACTTTTGCAATGCTAATTACTCGCCACTTATGGGTTTTCGAGGTCATTTCTTGGTGCTTGTGTATTATTCTGGATGTACTTAAATAGTTAGGCACATTAAATTTTAGTTCAGAGAGAAAAAGTATTTTTGGCCAAAAATTCTGTAAGGGGTAAGCCTTACAATTTTTGGCATTTCGTCCACAAATGGATTTTGTTCAAAATTTCAGTATAGGTACTCCTGAATGTGCTGCTTAAGGATCTGTTAACCAAAATTTGATATCTTGATTATAACTTGTTCAAATGGCTTTTAGAAAATGTTCAAATGATTTTTAGAATATTTTAATTACTTTTGCAATGCTAATTACTCGCCACTTATGGGTTTTCGAGGTCATTTCTTGGTGCTTGTGTATTATTCTGGATGTACTTAAATAGTTAGGCACATTAAATTTTAGTTCAGAGAGAAAAAGTATTTTTGGCCAAAAATTCTGTAAGGGGTAAGCCTTACAATTTTTGGCATTTCGTCCACAAATGGATTTTGTTCAAAATTTCAGTATAGGTACTCCTGAATGTGCTGCTTAAGGATCTGTTAACCAAAATTTGATATCTTGATTATAACTTGTTCAAATGGCTTTTAGAAAATGTTCAAATGATTTTTAGAATATTTTAATTACTTTTGCAATGCTAATTACTCGCCACTTATGGGTTTTCGAGGTCATTTCTTGGTGCTTGTGTATTATTCTGGATGTACTTAAATAGTTAGGCACATTAAATTTTAGTTCAGAGAGAAAAAGTATTTTTGGCCAAAAATTCTGTAAGGGGTAAGCCTTACAATTTTTGGCATTTCGTCCACAAATGGATTTTGTTCAAAATTTCAGTATAGGTACTCCTGAATGTGCTGCTTAAGGATCTGTTAACCAAAATTTGATATCTTGATTATAACTTGTTCAAATGGCTTTTAGAAAATGTTCAAATGATTTTTAGAATATTTTAATTACTTTTGCAATGCTAATTACTCGCCACTTATGGGTTTTCGAGGTCATTTCTTGGTGCTTGTGTATTATTCTGGATGTACTTAAATAGTTAGGCACATTAAATTTTAGTTCAGAGAGAAAAAGTATTTTTGGCCAAAAATTCTGTAAGGGGTAAGCCTTACAATTTTTGGCATTTCGTCCACAAATGGATTTTGTTCAAAATTTCAGTATAGGTACTCCTGAATGTGCTGCTTAAGGATCTGTTAACCAAAATTTGATATCTTGATTATAACTTGTTCAAATGGCTTTTAGAAAATGTTCAAATGATTTTTAGAATATTTTAATTACTTTTGCAATGCTAATTACTCGCCACTTATGGGTTTTCGAGGTCATTTCTTGGTGCTTGTGTATTATTCTGGATGTACTTAAATAGTTAGGCACATTAAATTTTAGTTCAGAGAGAAAAAGTATTTTTGGCCAAAAATTCTGTAAGGGGTAAGCCTTACAATTTTTGGCATTTCGTCCACAAATGGATTTTGTTCAAAATTTCAGTATAGGTACTCCTGAATGTGCTGCTTAAGGATCTGTTAACCAAAATTTGATATCTTGATTATAACTTGTTCAAATGGCTTTTAGAAAATGTTCAAATGATTTTTAGAATATTTTAATTACTTTTGCAATGCTAATTACTCGCCACTTATGGGTTTTCGAGGTCATTTCTTGGTGCTTGTGTATTATTCTGGATGTACTTAAATAGTTAGGCACATTAAATTTTAGTTCAGAGAGAAAAAGTATTTTTGGACAAAAATCCTTTTAGGCATAAGACTTACAATTTTTGGCATTTTCGGCCAAAAAATGATTTTTGTTCAAAATTTCAGTATAGGTACTCCGGAATGTGCTGCTTAAGGATCTGTTAACCAAAATTTGATATCTTGATTATAACTTGTTCAAATGGCTTTTAGAAAATGTTCAAATGATTTTTAGAATATTTTAATTACTTTTGCAATGCTAATTACTCGCCACTTATGGGTTTTCAAGGTCATTTCTTGGTGCTTGTGTATTATTCTGGGTGTATTTAAGAAGGTAGGCACATTAAATTTTAGTTCTGAGAGAAAAAGTATTTTAGGCCAAAAATTCTGTAAGGGGTAAGCCTTACAATTTTTGGCATTTCGTCCTAAATTAGATTTTGCTCAAAATCGCAGTATACGTACTCCTGAACATGCTGATTAAGGATCTGTTAACCAAAATTTGATATCTGCAATATTACTTATTCAAATGACTTGCAAAATTAATTACAATTTTCTAAAAGCCATTTGAACAAGTAATAATCCAGATATCAAATTTTGGTCAACAGGTCCTTAATCAGCATGTTCAGGAGTATCTATACTGATCATTTTGAACAAAATCTATTTTATGGCCAAAAATCCTGTAAGGCATAAGACACAATTTTTGTCATTTTCGGCCAAAAAATAGATTTTGTTCAAAATGTCAGTACACAGCCACCTAGACGTTTCTGTTTTGGCCACCTGTGTCTCACCTACTGTAAACTGAAGCCCCAGTCACTTGTTTCACCCACTGGGGACTAAATCGCTTGAGGGCCGGACGGGGCGGGGACGATAAGGTATTCGTCCTTGACTGTTAAATAAGACTAATAGTGTGGAGATCAAGTCTTCATTTAGAATGACAGATTCAGTGGCTTCTTTTGTTCCTGAGGCTTCTTTTGTTCCTGAGGCTTCTTTTGTTCCTGAGGCTTCTTTTGTTCCTGAGGCTTCTTTTGTTCCTGAGGCTTCTTTTGTTCCTGAGGCTTCTTTTGTTCCTGGGGCTTCTTTTGTTCCTGGGGCTTCTTTTGTTCCTGGTGGTGTTTTTGGGGTTAAATATGAACACTTAAGGGCTTCAACACCCTCCACTTAATGTTAATTCTTACACCTGGCAGATTTTTGAGAGGGAACTTAATTTGGTTTATTATACAGTTGTTGTCGTTGTTGTTTTGTGTTAATTTGTTTGGACAGCTAAGGTGTGAGGTCTATTTATGTATACTAATTAACCACTAATATACCTGTGACAGATAATTATTATTCTTTTTTTGTTTGGTGGTGTTGTTGATGGTGGTGATAGTGGTGTTGTTGTTGGTGGTGTTGTTGTTGTTGTTGGTGGTGGTGGTGTTGGTGGTGCTACTGGTGGTTGTGTTATGTTGATGGTGGTAGTGTTGTTGTTGTTGTTGGTGGTGGTGGTGGTGAATACATTACTACACCTGTCTTATGGAGTGAATACATTACTACACCTGTCTTATGGAGTGAATACATTACTACACCTGTCTTATGGAGTGAATACATTACTACACCTGTCTTATGAAGTGAATACATTACTACACCTGTCTTATGAAGTGAATACATTACTACACCTGTCTTATGGAGTGAATACATTACTACACCTGTCTTGTGGAGTGAATACATTACTACACCTGTCTTGTGGAGTGAATACATTACTACACCTGTCTTGTGGAGTGAATACATTACTACACCTGTCTTGTGGAGTGAATACATTAACCTAACTAGATATAGCGGGAGTGTGATGACAGAACACACTGGATCAAGGTATACTGTTAACCTCGGGTACAGATAAATTAGAATGATAACATGACGCAGTGAGATCAAGGTAAAATGTTGACCTCAGGTGCGGTCATATTGTCGAGGTTGAGGGAGCAGAGTCTTCATGTAGGTTAAATTTTTTACAGTTATTGCCACCTGTCACATTACCTCTGACGTCACCACCCAAGACAACACACCGGGTAGCTCAGACAGGGGTGTGTGTGTGTGTGTGTGTGTGTGTGTGTGTGTGTGTGTGTGTGTGTGTGTGTGTGTGTCCTTCTTTTCAGTCATTTTCACAGTACCTAAAAAATCATCATATTATTACCACTTGTTTATTCTATACCAATTACCTTTCACTGTACTGTAAACGCCGTGTTAATATCGTGTATCTTTCTGTGTCTTCCTGCAGGCGAGGCAGAGGGTGCGGCGAGGTTCCTGAGCCATGTACCCCACGACGATTACGTTCCAGACACCCACCTGGACGACCTCGACGTACCAGACTACGACGCAGACGTTAAACTCCCCGGCAGACACTACCCTAAGCTGCCCTACCGCCTCCACTCCCAAGATCCCCTCCCGGAGCCGCCTTACCTCCACACCAATCACCACGACCTAAGATTCACCCCACAGTCAGGAGGGTCTAACTACGGCCACCTCAACACAGAGCCCTCGTACTATAACTATGACGGTGACGAACGGGACTGGGGAGACGACGACGATGACGGGCTGCTACTGGTGTCCCCTCAGAGCGACACGGCAGGCCCTCCCCCAGAGTCAGAAGAGCCACCATCCACAACGAAGCCCGATACAGGTCCCAGGTTCGATAGGACTCAGCCCAGGAGCATCACGGTACAGGCGGGCAAGACGGCAGTGCTCGGGTGTCGTGTCCTCGGTATTGAAGACAAGTCGGTGAGTGTCTGGTGTTATCAAGTACATAGAGTAAACCTCTGAACAAATTCCAACTTTTCGACAAGAGATCGTTAATCACCATGTCGAGGACTACCATCCCAAAAATAATTCAAGAGGTATATTTTGTAATTTTGGGGGGGCCTGAAAAATTGACTTTGCTCAGAATATCAGGAATGGTAGGCCTCGACTTAACTGATGAAGGATCTGTTGTTGAAAATGTGATAATAAGTTGTCCTAATAATCACTGGAGTATGAAAATCTTATACTTAATTATCCTAATTACTATGAGGACAGTTAATTATAATAATTTCATCGCCTTAACCACTGATACTTCATCTGCACCACAAGGACTACCTATACTGAGATTTTAAGCAAAATTAATTTTTCCGCTCACAAAAATTTTGGGGGGTCCGCAAAATTCATTTTGTACGTACATTAAGGTAAGAGGGAAATCAAGCTTTTAAAAATTTACAGCATGCAAAGCACTCCTCATGCAGCACCACAAACAATGGGAGAAAACGAGATTCCATACAGAGACAAACAGTCCATTATGTATATGTAACACATTTGTTCTGAAGAGAAGGATGTTTGACATGTAAATAAGTTCACAGTTCTTGGGAAGCAGATGTGGGTTAAGCGGCTACATTGACGCCAAGCATATTTATTGTGGCAGAATTATAGAATCACCAACAATTAGACGTTATGAGGCATCGGTAATGTTAGTTTAGGAACTTAACCCTTCAGGTTACAGAGGATGCCCTTATTAGCAGTGCCCGCCCGGAGGTCATGTAAAGTCTCGTTAATATTTCTACCTTCTTTACACTTACATTGTCCAAGTTCTGACACCAACCATGAGCAGCGTTCTCAATCAGAGTGCTTCAATAGATATGAAGAACTAAATTAATATAAAATGAACCTAAGACTTGACATGGAACTATTCATTTAATCTATTGTGGCAGTCTGTGGGCCGGTCAGCCTCTATGACGGACTGTTAGGCGTGGGCTGTTGCCGATACCTTAAGAAAATTAGCTTTTTACCTTAAGTCTCAAGATTTCAAGTGTACTGTATTTTGAGAAGAAAATACCCAGGCGAGAATTTGTCAGGTACTGTGTGCTCCCTCCCCCCTCCCATACAACCGGTGTGTGTGTGTGTGTGTCCTGAGATACAGGATATCGGAGTTGTCATTCCTAGTGACTGCTTGAGCCACGGATTTCCATAGATTTTTAATTATCTGGAAATTTTCCTTGAGAAAATTATATATTTTTTTAAGTTTGAATTACATGAACAAATACTGGAATGGACTTGAACGTTTAAAATGCATTTCATCAAGTATAAACAGCGGTGAAACTACCAGGGATGCAGCCGGTACAACAGACCGGGGCCAGTGGGGCTGTGGGGCCATCACCCATATTTACTAAGTCATGATGAGTGAGTTGGTGCATCTGGTCTACTGAAACAAATAAGTAGTTTGAGTTAACCTTCTTGGTTGTTCTTCAAACAAAAATATTAGACATAATTATTGCACGGTCTAACTATGAGTTGAGACATAGATAAATTGGTAAAGAACTCAGTTGACTCTATTGTGCAAATGAGACACCTATGAGACACCTGTGTGCAAGTAAAAAAGCAATTGAAGAAATACTGATTAAATGGGGTGTGTAGCCCAATTTCAGCACGGAAAAACAACATTGTTAAATTGTGTGAAGACGAACTGCTCTCGGATCCAGAAAAAACAAATCTGACCAATGTGCTTTACAGTTGCTATGATCACTCACCTAAATAATATATCTAAAGGTCTAAGGCCTAAGGCAGGTTGCTGAAAATTTTAGTATTATCTTCCCCAAGAATTTAGTTGCTACACCCGATAAGGTACTGTACGATGGAGCCATAACGAGTTAACAAATATGAAGTAGATATTTCTAAAGAATTTCCTGCTCAGTTGCTGTCCTTTGACAGTATTTCAGATCAGATCTTCAAAACACTTCAACAGCTTCTGAGTTATTAACCTTGTTCCTATGTGAAGACGGTGTTCAAGCTTCCAACAAGTCTTGAATGCAATAACTTTAACTTTAACAATTCCTGTGACAGTTGTAAGTGCTGAACGATCCTTTTCGAAGCTTAAGTTGATAAAAATAACTATTTGAGAAGCACAGTGATGCAAGAACGATAAAGTGAACTGTATCAATATCTTGAAAATAAAATTGGAAGATATACATCAACTTCAGCATTAATATTTCGGGTTGACAAATCGTACTAAATATCTATATCATATTTGTTTCTAAATTATATATAAACCTAATGCCCATTAAAGTAATTAACAATGGCAATTAAAAGGAATGACTCTTTTTGGCCACAATCTCTCGCTACGCCTCTTAACATTTAAAGTAATTATCGTTACTAATTAAAAGAAATTATTTTTTTATCCCAGAAGCAGTGTTTAAAAATGACTCTAGCGAGATAATCAGTAAATTCATATTTATGTACTAAATTGAGAAAACAAAATTAAGATTAACCTCTATAATTTGTAAGTAAGAAAAAGCACAATAATAATATTAGGTGGATAATAGTAACAATTTTGATAAGTAACACTATTGATAAGTAACATTATTAATCAGTAACACGATATGGATACGTAACACTGTATTGGTGTAACAATGCCATGATTTTTGGAGTAAATTGGATCATGCTTTAGAGAAAATATATATGTATTTCCGCCAAAAAGACCTCCCCGATGTTCCCGCTTAAATTGACCAATGACAGTGTGAGTCTTAAGCCTGAACCATTAAAGAAAGCCTGTGGTACGTAACGTCATAAGTATGTCCCATCAGACGTCTTTCTTTTGAGACAGTCTAGGATGGTGTGTCTGTCTGTGAGCATGCTAGGTGTCGATGGCGAGGGGAGTAACAATAATAATAATTAAGCGACACTGAAGGTTTTTATTCGTTTCACCAAATTTTTTTGTGATTCATGTAACCCCTTTAACTAGTTTTGAAAGTGTAACTCTCTATTCTGAATTACGTCTTTAATAAACGAAGAACCATTTAGGATAGTTCTCAGTTCCCTTCCACCGTGTCTTTGTGGTATACATAACTATCAAATATTTCCTCTAGTATGTTAGTGCATGAAATATTTATTCTTATAGAATTACCGATATTCCTTGCTTCCTCCTTACTTCCTTCCCTCTCCCCCTCGATACCTGACCACAAACCAGCTCTCACTTCCCTCAACACACAGGTCTCCCCTCTTTCTCCCTCTCTCCCCTCCTTCACCTACCGAAAGAAAGAGTAAGAAGAAAAGAAGAGAAACAGAGAAATAAAGAAGAATAAAAGTAAGTAAATAAATAGAACTAAAAATAAAATAAAGGGATTAATACAATTTTATTACATTGATAAGTAACTCTATTGATAAGTAACATGTGAGAAAAAAACACATAAAAGTAACAATTAAGATGTCAATAACTAAAGTAACTGAGAAGGACATCAGAGAATACCCTAGAACTCTTTACTAATCTAGAATAAACGCATAAAGACCTTAGTTGTTGAAGCACAGTAATACATTATAACATCATCAACACAAGCAGCTGTCAGTGTGTCATGTGTTAAAAGAGTCACCAAGGGGATGATGGTTTATCTTCCCCCACACCAGCACCTGTCAGCCTCCCGAAGGTGTTAAGACATGATAACCAACGTACCTGAGGGAGGCAGGAGGTTAAATAACTATTGTGGAATTGTCTCTTCGTGTCATAATGTGTCAGAACTTAACGAAATATACAGGGCAGTGACACTTATGTGATTTGGCGAAGGTTGTAACAGATCAAGAAATATTGATTAGTAACGTAACAAGAATAGTAGTTATGATGATGGTATGTCTTGAAGGAGAGGGAGGTGTTATTTAGTAACTAGTGACAGACATATAGGATTAACGCGAATAAGGTAACAAGAACAGTGGTATTGATAAGTAGCGTAACGGGAACATAGGACATTATTTTCTTCCTAGTATGGTCATTATCATAGAATATGTAATGGACCTTCAGGCAGTTTGGTTATACTGGGGATAAAAATAATAGGTGGATTAATCTCAGTTATGGAGTGATGTTCTGCTACTCTCTCTCTCTCTCTCTCTCTCTCTCTCTCTCTCTCTCTCTCTCTCTCTCTCAAAATAGTTTAACAGTGTCCCTTAAATCAACTATCTTATTAAAAATACTAATTAGGTAATACTCTAGTTGGCTACCACTTAAAACAGCCCAGTTAATATGATGTTAAGATAAAACTGTAAGACACGACCCACAGTCTCCCAGATGTTAGTATGTGAGATATTTCCTCTTAACTGGTGATGAGAGAATGTATCTAACTGACTCACTTAACAACATACGTCACTTTATGTGGATTCTCTCCATCTTTAAATTTCTTTGTTTTTCAGAAGTAGGATTTAATGTATTTACTTATTTATTTTTTTATTTTTTTTATTTTTAGGTTTGGAATTATATCGGAAATCAGGATTGGGAATTAATTGAATTTTGTATGTTTATATTTTTTGTTTTTATTTTTAATCTTTTAAAGGTTGAATGGTTGTGGGTTATCGGGCTCCGTGGGTTATCGGGCTCCGTGGGTTATCGGGCTCCGTGGGTTATCGGGCTCCGTGGGTTATCTTAACATGGTAAAACAAAATAATCCTTATAACTGAGTATAAATTACCACGAATTCCTTGATAAATACATGTTAAATATTACAGTAAACTCTTGAATTATTACATGTAGATTACAGAGACCTGACTTTAAATAGAAGAGTATTTATAAATGTAAAAAAAAAATACTTTTTAATTAGTTGGTCATTAAAGGAGTCAGATCCATATACGTATAAAAAAAGACAACGTGTTTTAATAAGTAAATGTCTGAGTATTAAAGGAATTTATTTTGATGTGTATGATATAAGATATTTTTTAATTACACACACACACACACACACATATAAAACAACAAAAGATTTAAAGAGAAATAAAAAACAATAATAATAATAATAATAATAATAATAATAATAATAATAATAATAATATAAAAGTTAACTGAACATCAAGACTAAATCAAAGTGAAGTCCCTCATAATTATTGTCATTTATCAGAAGGGACGAACTAAACGATACGATTAGTAACATATTTACCACGCTGCTGCCTGGCCCATCTTGAGGCTCTTGGTGGTGACATGATGGCTGGGGAGGGTGGTAAGGTGAGGTGGCTGAAGCGATCATATGACCCACAACATATAAAGCTGTCACCATACACACCTTTCCACCCCTCCACACACACGCCATCTCCCTCACCCCCTCCCCACACACGCCACCTCCCTCACCCCCTCCCCACACACGCCACCTCCCTCACCCCCTCCCCACACACGCCACCTCCCTCACCCCCTTCCCCTCACACGCCACCTCCCTCACCCCCTCCCCACACACGCCACCTCCCTCACCCCCTCCCCACACACGCCACCTCCCTCACCCCCTCCCCACACACGCCACCTCCCTCACCCCCTCCACACACACGCCCCTCCCCTCCACACACACGCCACCTCCCTCACCCCCTCCCCACACACGCCCCTCCCCACACCCCCCCCCCCCTCCCCACACACGCCACGGTATAGAGGAGTGAATGTTTACTAGTTTACTATCTGTTCATGTTATTGCTTGATGGTACAACTGAACAAGGTGATTCAAGTTTTGGGGTCATTAAGAGTGTATTTGTCTCGTTAATTACCTTTGTAAGTTAGTTTATTTTCTAATAGGTTCGTTATTTAGTGATTTCCCATAAGTGTCAATTACCTGTTTAATGGTATCGTGTATTAACCCTTTTAATTCAATGTCTTAAACCCTTTAGTACGATGACTTAACCCCTTGAGTACTTGAAGAATAGGCCATCGTACTCAAGCGGTTAAGTCATCGTACTCAAGGGGTTAAATACTCAATTTGTAAATCATTTCAGGACGATAAATTTCTCTTGCAAAGTAAAAAAAAAAATCATGACCTCTAAACAAAATTAGAAAAAAATACAATAGAAAAATCGGAAAAAAAAGGTTCAACTTTTTTTTCTAGGAGGAATAAACATTTTGTCTCGGCATTATTAGTAGTTAACAGTGTAAGCTGATGATGATCTGACCTTTGAACTTTAGAGAGAAAAACTACCTGTATAAGTCATGTAGGAAGCAATTATTTAGATCCTACAGAGGATTATAAAAAATACACCAATTAAGGGAGATTATTTAAAAGCAGGAATAAAAACAAGTATGAAATGTATATTATTTTTAGTCTGGAAATATATTGAGTTTGAAATTTACCCAACTTGATATATACCCAACTTGAAATATACCCAACTTGAAATATACCCAACTTGAAATATACCCAACTTGAAATATACCCAACTTGATATATACCCAACTTGATATATACCCAACTTGAAATATACCCAACTTGAAATTTACCCAACTTGAAATTTACCCAACTTGATATATACCCAACTTGAAATATACCCAACTTGAAATTTACCCAACTTGAAATATACCCAACTTGAAATTTACCCAACTTGAAATATACCCAACTTGAAATTTACCCAACTTGAAATATACCCAACTTGAAATATACCCAACTTGAAAGATACCCAACTTGATATATACCCAACTTGAAATATACTCTCCAACCCTCTTTAATAAATAAATAAATAAAGAAAGAAAAAGAAAGAGAGAAAGAAAGAAAGAAAAATCCACCAATTTATATATATTAAAAAAAAAAAATACACGAATTGAAAATATCTGAAAGTGAACAACAATTAAGTAAGTGTTATTTTGAAACGAAATTTATACACAGTGAAAAATTTGAATGAAAAATATGTGAGTGTAGATAATGTATGAAAGGAAAGAAACACAAATTACTGAATGCAGGAAATATTGCAGGGATTTAGCGAATGAATCAATGAAGGAAGCCAAAGAATTAAGGAATGAATGAAATGGTTAAAAAATGGATAAATTTATCAACGAAGAAAATATTTAAACCAACGAAAAAATATTACTTAACGAACGTACTAACTAAACCAACGAACAAAAATGGATTAAGGAACAAACTACTTAACGAAAGGTAATAACGACTAACCCAATCAGTGAATAAATAGCAGTAATTAACGAACACGAACGAATACATAATTATACTGTGAAATTTTGGTTTATCGGTAAAAAGTTGGGTTACATATTTCAACGATTAAATTTGTATTATATTCACTAAGTGGTTTTGTAATGGAGGAAATGTGGACATGGCAAGGGGGGGAGGGAGGAGGTGCTACGTGTTGTGTTGGTGACAAGTGAAGGAAATGTAACATAGAACTTACGATGAAAATAGGATTGTGTGTGTCTGTGAGGGAGAGAGAGAGATAGAGAGAGAGAGAGAGAGAGGAAGCGAAAGAGTGATAAAGGGAGCTTACAATAATGAAAGGTTAGTAAGAAGGAATGAGAAACAGGGAGAGAGGAGACCAAACAGGAGATGGTTAGTTTAAGTTAGGTTAGGCTAGGTTAGGTTAGGTTAGGCTAGGTTAGGTTAGGTTAGGTTAGGTTAGGTTAGGTTAGGTTAAGGTTTTTTAGGGTGTGTGGGGGGGAGAATGGACTGACGTGTGGTACAGGGTTTATGAAGTGGAAGGAGTTGTATATCCTGGTATATCCTGGGCCGTGTTCAGATGGGAGGGCATGATAGTTGTACCCATCTAGTGATTAAATTAGTATGTATGTATGTAATGTATGTATGTATGTATGTAATGTAATGTATGTATGTAATGTATGTATGTATGTAATGTAATGTAATGTAATGTATGTATGTAATGTATGTATGTATGTATGTAATGTAATGTAATGTAATGTATGTATGTATGTATGTATGTAATGTATATATGTATGTAATGTATGTATGTATGTATGTAATGTATGTATGTATGTCATGTAATGTATGTATGTATGTAATGTATGTATGTATGTCATGTAATGTATGTATGTATGTAATGTATGTATGTATGTATGTATGTAATGTAATGTATGTATGTAAAAATAATTTGGTTCCACAGAAGAAAGATTTAACTCTACCGTGGGACAGTTTGTGTATGAGGAAAGGAAATAGTTATGTAAGCCTCTGATTTACCTTACGAGGTGA
>CAUDMG010002282.1:3730000-3772500 GCA_958450375.1 Homarus gammarus | reverse complement strand
ACGGTAATTAAAATATCTGTATGAATGAAGAAATATATATTAATAGATTTTCTTTTGTTTTCAATTAAACAATGAAAGTCTATTGTTTATCCATTTAACGTAAAAAAAAAATAGTAAAAAAAGATGACATTGTTTCGTGATATTAATACAAACTACGTTACTTGGTTTAATATTTTATGTACAGGAGCGTTTTAATGTGTAGCGAGAGATGAAATTTAGTGAGTAATTGAGTTATATAGTTGAGGATATAAAATATAATTAAGGGGGCTTGATACAATAATGTTTGGAGTGTTGTCATGGCCGTTGAGTGGATATATTGATCGTGTGTATTGACAGGACACTGCAGAAGGTGCGGTTAGTGGGTGTGTGGTAATGTTCACTTAAACCTACATACATACATTCATACATACATACATACACACCTACATACATACACACCTACATACATACATACATACATACATACATAGCATAGCCCCTCGTGTAGAAGCTAAAGTAGGTTGACCCTTTAATGTTTGAGTCTTGAATCATCGTTCTTTTAGGTGTCGATTCAACCGCAAAGTTTATGAAGCAAAATTAACGAAAGGGTTTAACATTAATAGACGTTTTGTGGTTAATATTATCATTACCTCCTTAGTATAAACCTTAAGATTGTACAAACACGTTCATAAGTTCTCATACACTGGCTCGTTAATATTTCCTCACTCATAAAATATCTCACAAGATTTCTCAAAAGATTTCTCTCTCTCTCTCTCTCTCTCTACAAAAAAAATACTCATACTATTTTTAAAGTCTCTTATAAAAATAACCACAATTTATCACAAGATATTCACAGCCTCTTATAAATCATTACAGGGCGTCTAACTTAAGAATTTCTGGGGGGGGGGGGAGGAGGTCGTAATAAAGACTCACTAAAGTGACTCCAACTCCTCTGGTTTATGAATAGACACGATTACCAGAGAGAATTATTTACAACAGCAAGAATAGAGTAGTTAGGGACATGCAACACTAAAGGAATGAAACACACGCGGTTGAGAACACTGTTGCAAGGCGTGTGTGTGTGTGTGTGTGTGTGTGTGTGTGTGAGGCAAGGTAGGTCTCACTTTAAAGGGTAGGGTAGGGTAGGGTAGGGTAGGGTGAGGTGGGGTTAGATCAGGTTAGGTTTAGGTCTCATTACCTGGGTTCAGTCAAATCAATATAATCCACCTGCCTTTTCTGACCTAACCGATGAATTTCTTTCCTCATGAGTTACTGCCGTCTTCAACACCTTTCTCAATACACCACAACACCAACCAACACCAACCAACACCAACCAACACCACTCAACACCAACCAACACCACTCAACACCACTCAACACCAACCAACACCACTCAACACCACTCAACACCAACCAACACCACTCAACACCACTCAACACCAACCAACACCACTCAACACCACTCAACACCAACCAACACTGAAGAATTATTCAAATCTTCTCAATCACTTCAACTCAACCTTCTTCACCAAACGCCCGTCTCCCAACAACTCATTTATCAGCTCATCGCACAATGCACATTATTCTAGGTCGCTGCTCTTCATCTTCTCTTAGACTATTGGGCCACAAAATTATACATAAGACGAGATTATTTACACCCAAAGGAGAAATCTCTCACGGTTCGACTGCATTTCACACAAGCACAGTCATCTCTTATCACTTTCAGCATCCATTATGAGAGAGAGAGAGAGAGAGAGAGAGAGAGAGATAATTACGTACATTTCACTCTTCATAAAACTTATTTTTCTACAACACTCGTAAGCTTAATAAGTTTATTCTCTTGGTGATTACAACTAGAATACTCCTGTTAACGCCAAGAATGTTAATCCAGTTAAACAATGAACAAAAATTATTTATATCTGAACTTAAGAAACATTAAATTCGGAGGCCACGAGTCTGGGGGAAGTTTTAAGCTTCGGTCAGTGTAAACCAGTAATATTTTCTGGGCCATAACTCACTTTCAGTTTCTTTTATCGCTTATTGGTCCGGGCTTGTTAAAATCAGACGTTGTGTAGTGTGTCATAATAATAATAATAATAATAATAATGATAATGATAATGATAATAATAATAATAATAATAATAATAATAATAATAGTAGTAATAATAATACGAACAGTAATGAAAAAAATAATAATTCAGTAAAGTCGTTCTACACGTTCACAATTAGTGTGGCTTGCATAGTATACAGTATAGACAATGCAGGTATACAGCTCAACGTGTGTATAGACAATGAAGGTCATACAATGTACCTAGACCATGCAGGTATACAAACAATGGTTAACAGTAAGGCAATTCAACCAAAGATAGCCGAGAGAGAGAGAGAGAGGAGAGAGAGAGAGAGAGAGAGAGAGAGAGAGAGAGAGAGAGATAAGTATATTATTGAAAGAACTACAGTATATATCAATATTATTCGAACGCGTCTCGCTAAACTGATTATTAATGTACCTTATCAAAACCGACCTTAATGCCCTGTAGAATACTTGTCCACACACACACACACACACACACACACACACACAATGCCCTTCGTTCATCAGCTAACAGGTAGGGGAGGGGGGGGGGGGTATTGGTCGAGCAGTGGTTGATTTGTGCATCAAATCTTCCCCAGAAACCTAAAGTGATGTGTGTTGGTGAGTGACGGCCGATGAACTGCTGGTGTGTGTGTGTGTGTGTGTGTGTGTGTGTTACAGGAAGATAAATTGTTTGCCGATTACTCAACTTTTGGGTCTCAGTTTTTTTTTCCCTATTCGTTCAACTTGTATTATCTCTCTCTCTCTCTCTCTCTCTCTCTCTCTCTCTCTCTCTCTCTCTCTCTCTCTCTCTGAAAATCTACTTCTGCCTATGCATATCATTACATATTCTTATCTATCTATCTATCTATCTAGTCTGTCTATCTATCTGTCCCCCTATCTGTCTGTCTGTCTCTGTCTGTCTGTCTGTCTATCTGTCACCTTTATGCCACAAACTCCTGTAAATAAAGTCGACGTTTAGTTCAGGTAATTTAGCCCCACCTGAGTCCTTTAATTATTTTAGGGAAACACTGTCAAACTTTATTTATAATTCGTGTATTTCATTGGTCTTTTATTTTTGTTTTGAAATTCTAACTTGTGTGTGTGTGTGTGTGTGTGTGTGTGTGTGTGTGTGTGTGTTAATTGTCTGTGTGTGTGTTAATAGTCTGTGTGTGTGTGTGTGTGTGTGTTATAGTCTGTGTGTGTGTGTGTGTGTGTGTGTGTGTGTGTGTGTGTGTGTGTGTGTTTAAATGGTCTGTTTTGTTGTTTGTTAAATACACAGACAGATATACAGACATAGATTACCCAATACACACACACTCACTCACTCACTCACTCACTCACTCACTCACTCACTCACTCATCAGAAACACAACATAATGAAGGTTGAGAGAGAGAGAGAGAGAGAGAGAGAGAGAGAGAGAGAGAGAGAGAGAGAGAGAGAGAGTGAAAAACATACCAGAGAAGAACAGCGAGGAGGGTTGGACATCAGGGGGCAGCAGTGGACGTGAATGTATGGTGAAAATGTGGTTGAGTGGGAGGGTGGAGGAGGGGGGTAAGGAACACCTGAGAATCAACAGGTACACTAAATTGGGGTCACTTTTTTTTACGGTAAGAATTCTATAATGACATATAGCTATATAAGTGATGTGGTTGAATGTATAGTAAAGTATGTGGGGAGGAGACTGTGTGTGTGTGGGGGGGGGGGGGGGTTACAGTTAATTTGCATAGTGTGGGAAAAGGGTTTGAAATACTACTGCTAATACAACGATACTACTATTACTACTACTACTACTACTTTTTTTTTTTAAGGAAACGTGGCCTCCAGCCTCCCCCAATAGCCACACCTTCGCCGCCATTTTATTACCTTAATATTAAATATCCTAATACATAAGGAGCTATCCTAGCTGTGTTGAGTTAGTTGAGCCGCAGATCTATGCGGCATTCAGTGACTGTTGCCTCATAGTCAATATCTGCAGCAGTTGTCGGCTTTGGGGCCGATGCTCTCGTTCCCCTGAGTCAGAGCAAAGCCGACCGAAGGAGAGAGAAGGACACTACTACTACTACTACAACGACTATTATAACTACAAATACAACTATTACTACAACAACAATTACTACTACTACTACTACTACTACTACTACTACTACTAATAATAATAATAATAATAATAATAATAATAATAATAATACCAACAACAACCATAATATACTAATAACAACAACACAAAACATTACAACAATTCTATTCATCCATTCAATGATAAACAAATACAACAGCAGAAACTTTTCACACACACGCACACACACCAAGCACTGGAAAGGTTTGGCCGTGGACTACTGCACCACCCTCGTCATCGCCACCTCCTGCCACCTGCAGCCCCCCACCCAACTCGCCCAGTCCGCCACTACAACAAAATTCAGCCCATAAGAGCCCGCACCGATAGATACAAGAACAGCACCATCACATCTGTTGTTAAAATAATAAACAACTCCTGATTTATGTACTATACAGCCCTGTAAATGTATTCAATGCATATTATATCATTATGTCTAAATCAAATGTAAGTCTATATATTTTCAGCCACCGGCTGCAACTCTATTAATAAACCGTTTAATATTATTATTATTATTATTATTATTATTATTATTATTACACACACACACACACACACACCTGGAATTAATTGCGTTTCCTATTGCCCAGGTAGAAGGATAAGCAACACAGTATCCATTAAGAATTTGGACTCGCCACACTGGGACCTGAACATTCCTACATTCTATTTGGTTTTGTTTTAGGAATATGAAAGCGTATTTAGATAAGGTCAAGTCTGGGAGTAATTTCGACTCCATTTTGACCTCTATGTATTTAGATTACTTGAGGCGATTAAATCTGTTTTTAGAATACAAATTATGATATTAATCCAGGAATCTTTGAGAATCCCACAAGTCAAGACGCTTCTAAAGAGTTCATTTGTTGTGGTTGTGGTTAGGTTAGGTTAGGTAAGGAGGGATTTTATTTTGATATATGAAGGGTCAATATTGGTTAACATAGCGAGGATAAATGGTGTAGTAATAATATTGATAATATGTTACTATAGGCATGTGGGTGTTGCTCTACTCTCGCGATCCTAACCTAACCTAACCCAAATTAATTTACCTTAACCTAAGCCATCCTAATTTTTTATTAGCTTAACCTAATCTAACCCTACTAAACTTAATCTAATCCAATTCACTAACCTAACCTAACTTAACTAACATAGCCTAAGTTACTCTAACAGGAACTAACCTAACCTAACCTAACCTGGGGATTGTGACGGGATGAGGAAGGAGAGGAAGGTGGGAAGGAGAGGAAGGTGGGAAGGAGAGGAAGGTGGGAAGGAGAAGAAGGTGGGAAGGAGAGGAAGGTGGGAAGGAGAGGAAGGTGGGAAGGAGAGGAAGGTGGGAAGGAGAGGAAGGTGGGGAAGGAGAGGAAGGTGGGAAGGAGAGGAAGGTGGGAAGGAGAGGAAGGTGGGAAGGAGAGGAAGGTGGGAAGGAGAGGAAGGTGGGAAGGAGGGAGGTGAGAAGGTGGGAAGGAGGGAGGTGAGAAGGAGAGGAAAGTGGGAAGGAGGGAGGTGAGGAGAGGAAGGTGGGAAGGAGAGGAAGGTGGGAAGGAGAGGAAGGTGGGAAGGAGAGGAAGGTGGGAAGGAGGGAGGTGAGGTGAGAAGGAGGGAGGAAGATGGGGAGGGAGGTAGGGAGGTGGAATGTGGGGAGGGTGGTAGCGACTGGAGGTGGGGAGGGGATGAATGTGGGGAGGGAGCGGAGGGGAGGGAAGGAGGGAGGGGGGAGGGGGAGGTGGCTCGGAGGTGATGCATATTCAACTAGTCGTGAGAGCGAAGGTGTAACATACAGTACAAGCCTGTGATAATGCACACACACACACACACACACACACACACACACACAGAGTCTATTCAAATACTATTACAATAACACACAACACACTATCGAAACACAAACACCATCACATTCTTTCCAAACACAAACACCATCACACACAATCCAAACACAAACACCATCACATTCTTTCCAAACACAAACACCATCACACACATTAACCAAACATTTACCACAAACATTAACCATAAAACACCTCGACTACACACACGATCATATGTCACACATTACAACACAATATACACATTCCAACACTATACCACACCACATTCCAACACTATACCACACCACATTCCAACACTATACCACACCACATTCCAACACTATACTACACCACATTCAAACACTATATCATACCACATTCTAACACACTATACCACACTGCTGCAACACATCCTGGATAACAGCATATTTTAATTAGTACCTGTTGGATATACACAGCCCAGCACATCATAACACCCTGAAACACATCACAACACATCACCATCGACACATAACGGAATACTACACAGAATAACGCAATACTATCGGCACACAACGCAACACTATCGAGACACAACGCAACATTATCGGCACACAATGCAACACTATCGACACACATCGATACAACGCAACACTATCGGCACACAACGCAACACTACACCAATCAACGCAACACAATATTCAGCGTTTATCATTACGTTCAAAGGTATTCGGTGATTCGACTAATCAGGCTGAGACTTGAATGCAATCAGACCTACTTCAACCTCAAGTAATTCCTTGTCTGGCAACTCACAGACGTAAACAAACACGGAAGTTGCCAATTAGTCGATTTATAGAAGAGACAGAGTTTGGTTTTAGACAGAAATTAAGACAGATTCACACAGAGACTAAACAGGAAGACAAACACACGCTTACTACACAGTATACAAATAAATGTTAAATTGACAGGAAATGAGAAGAAATTTAGACGGGAAATGTAAACAAAGACATGAATGTAAATAGGTATATATGTTATGACAGTAAATACTCTTAATAGACAGATAGACAGAAAGACAGACATTTAGACAGAATATAAAGAAATACCCATTTTACAACCATCATAAATAAATAAATAACACTTAGAAACAGACACAGAGATTAACAGATAAAAAGAGAGCAAGACAGACTAACAGACAGACAGACAGACAAGCAGGCAGACAGACAGATAGACAGGCAGTCAGACAGACAGACAGTCCCAATATCCACCACACACCTTGTAGATTGTTATAAATTTACCTGGGTATCCCATTACCTGGCTCCGCCCCTCACATCAACTAGGTGTCTGTTATAATTCTTTAGTGTGAGAGAAACTTTGATCACCTCTCTCTCTCTCTCTCTCTCTCTCTCTCTCGTTCTGATGAAGTAAATGCCAGACTTAAGTAGGGAGAAGGAAGCCTGGGCGAGAATGGTTTTTAATTGGCCAGTTGGAACGAAGCGCCGGAGATTGGATTTCCTGAGGTGTTACGACGAGTCAGTCCTACACACTAGCGGGCAGTGGGCGCCAACGTGTAGTGTGGAGTAGTGGTAGTGTGGAGTAGTGGTGGTGTGGAGTAGTGTGGAGTAGTGGTGGTGTGTTCTGTAGTGTGGAGTAGTGGTGGTGTGGAGTAGTGTGGAGTAGTGGTGGTGTGTTGTGTAGTGTGGAGTAGTGGTGGTGTGTTGTGTAGTGTGGAGTATTGGTGGTGTGTTGTGTAGTGTGGAGTAGTGGTGGTGTGTTGTGTAGTGTGGAGTAGTGGTGGTGTGTTGTGTAGTGTGGAGTAGTGGTGGTGTGTTGTGTAGTGTGGAGTAGTGGTGGTGTGTTCTGTAGTGTGGAGTTGAGGTAGAGCGCTGGGTATTGCTGGGTAGTGTTGTGTAGTGTATTGTAGTGTTGCGTTGTGTTGCGTTATGTAGTGTTGCGTGGTGGAAGACAGGTCAGGGGCTGGATTGCGTTACCTTAGTATAGTACCAGATCACTTAAGGCAACATTGTGTCCTGTTTGGCAACGTTGTACATTATGAGATAACTTGTGGAAATGTGCAGAGCCAGATGGAATGGAAGTGTCGTGTGGTGTCAGGTAGGAATGCAGAGCCGGATGGAATGGAAGTGTCGTGTGGCGTTGGGTAGGAGTGCAGAGCCGGATGGAATGGAAGTGTCGTGTGGCGTTGGGTAGGAGTGCAGAGCCGGATGGAATGGAAGTGCCGTGTGGTGTCAGGTAGGAATGTAGAACCGGCTGGAATGGAAGTGTCGTGTGGTGTCAGGTAGGAGTGTAGAGCCGGATGGAATGGAAGTGTCGTGTGGTGGCAGGTAGGGGTGTAGAACCGGCTGGAATGGAAGTGTCGTGTGGCGTCGGGTAGGAATATAGAACCGGATGGAATGGAAGTGTCGTGTGGTGTCAGGTAGGAATGTAGAACCGGCTGGAATGGAAGTGTCGTGTGGTGGCAGGTAGGTGTGTAGAGCCAGATGGAATGATAATATCGTGTAGCATCAGATACCTTTGTAAAGCCGGATGAAGTTGAATACGTATACCCCCAAAAAATATATCCCTACATCACAAGATAGACACAAATATTAACCTACAGTAATAAAGTTAATTCTTACCTGTTCATTCTGGCTCAAGTTCCCTTTAGATTCATTCATCAGTCTTTCATTAATCTTGAGAGGATAAATTTCTATGTATAATTTCGAACACAATTTACACACTGTCACTATATTAAAAGTCAGTTAACTAGTTAGGTATTATATAAAAGCTCTCAGTTACATAAAATGGAAATATAACAAATGTATCTATGAGAATTCATTTCTTAGAGTCTGATTATATAAACGCGATATAGGTTACGATCTCTTAGTGAATTTAACACAGAAGGAAATTGAAAAACCAAACAAAAAAGTATGTTATGTAATTTTAATGTCAATCTGTTTTACGGGCTGAGTGGATAGTAAACTCGTTTCCAGTCCCTGAGGTTGTTGGTTCGAGCACAAGTTTAAACCCCTACTCTCCTCTCCTTATCGGACCGCTTCTAATACACCGCCAAGGACTATGGAACCAACTTTCACGTTCAAAGTATTTATCAATTATCGTGGAACAGAGTTTTACAAGTTGAATCAAAGCTTTCTCTCTCTCTCTCTCTCTCTCTCTCTCTCTCTCTCTCTCTCTTCCCAAGTTATTTTTAATCCCAAACTTTGTAAAATCCAAACTTATATCAGACTAAAGTTTTAAGTTATCTCAGAACAATGTCATTCCAAGTACAGTATGTGTCGTGGCATAGAGTTGGGTTGGGTTGGGTTGGGTTGGGTTGGATTGGGGTTGGGGTTGGGGTTGGGGTGGGTTGGGGGTGGGTTGGGGTGGGGTGGGTTGGGTTGGGTTGGGTTGGGTTGGGGGTGGGTTGGGTTGGGGTGGGTTAGGTTATGGAAAACATATTTATGCTAATTTAGAGGTATGTGTGTCACTGTAAATGCAAAGAGAGAATATAAAGTATTTCTAATTCAAAACTGTAATAACTGCAAGCTGGGTCACTCCAAAATTAGGTCACTGCAAACTTAAGTCACTCTAAAACGAACTAGGTCACTCCAAAACTAAGTCACACTAAAACTAAGTCGCTCCAAAACGAACTAGGTCACTCTAAAACTAAGTCATTGCAAAACTAAAACAGAAATCTCAGTAATCACCTCCAGCATAATTATCAAGTCACACGTCTCACACTATACAGGGCAGTGAAATCAATCAACTAACCTTATCATCCCTTGTCCCAAAACGGGCAGTCAAGCTTATGATATGCACTGTCACTTCCATGTACAATTTTTTACCCTCTACAAAGAAAATTTAATTAGTTAAGAGCCAAGGACATGAACATAATGGTCTAATAGCCACTAATTCATCTTGAGTGTTTACGTAAATAATGGAATGTGAAATTTTTTGTGATGTGGCTTTCTGTACCAAGGGAGGATTTGAAAGAAAGAAAGGAAGAAAAAGAGAGAGAGAGAGAGAGAGAGAAGAATGAATGAAAGAGACAAAGACAAGAAGACATAAAGACAGACACAGACAGAGGAAAACTCACATTCCTACCATATTCAAACTTCAACCCACATAAACATAATACCTACCGCACTACATTAACCCTTACGAGCAACTTGCATTATCATGTTTCCTTATAACTCTCATCTCAAAATAAACAACGAAACAGAAGTTAGGACAATAAACACCCCAAAAAAAAAAAAAGTGACGAATCTGTAGGAAGAAGAACAGATATACGAAGAAAATAATAAATAAAAAACATTAAATAAGTCAATAAGGAAATTATATCAACAATAGAATATAAATGAAGTAAGACAATAGATGACGTAAATTAACAAAACAAAATCATACCCTATAAAAAAAGACAAATGAATAACGTTTTGACGCCATCAGTCACTAACACTACACCTATCTATATATTTTTTAAGTAAACAAGGAAAATATATTATAAAAGAGGAAAATAAAATTAAAAAAATAAAATAGAGATGATAAAACGAGGTAAATAGACAAACTCAATTTAGTATAAGGTAGGCGAGTGTAAGTTAGTGGACACAGAGGCTATATAACAGCTTACTGAGCCTCTTGGGGTGTTGTAAAGTGGTACTATGTCAATATAATGTGATAAAGAGGAAGAAAGGAGAGGAAGAGAGGAAGAAGAACAGAAGCGGGAGTGAAGTCATGCATAGGGAAAACATGAGTCGAATGGAGGAGGAAGAGAAGAGGAAGAGGCGATAGGAAGAGGGTGGGAAAAGATGAGGAAGAGGCGAGAGGAAGAAGCTAAGTCGAGAGAAAGAAGAAGAAGAGGCTAAGACGAGAGGGAGAGGCAAAAGCAAGAGAAAAAGGAAGAGACGAGAGGAAGAAGAATATGAACAAAAACCAGAGACGAAAAAAACAAAATTAATACTTTTTTTTTTATATTTTTTCAATACTTTTCGATCAACACATAATTTTTTGTCCTTCCCTTCGTATATAAAAACATTTTGGATATTTTTTTTTTAAACTAAGAGGTGTTGTAGTGGGGGAGAGAGGGGGAGGGGGGAGGTAGGTAGGGGGGGAAGGAAGGTAGGTAGGGAGGGGTGGAGGGGAGGTGCATGAGAGAAAGGTTGTTTATAAATGGTGGAAGAAAATACGTGGCGGAAAGGAGATAAAGAAGGTGGAAGTAAACACAAAAGAAGAAGACGGAAGAAGTAGAATGAAGAACAGCAAGAATTAATAAAAGATGGAAAGGAAGAAGAAAGAATGACTGAAGAACACGATGAAAAGAAGAGGAAAGAAAGATGAAAATTTGAGGAACACCAAGAAAAAAAAATTAACTCTAAAAAGAAGAAAATAATGAAAAAATAAATAAAATAAAGAATAAGAAAAGAAGAAGAGAAAATATTAAAAAAAAAAGATCATTAACATTTTGAGAGTAATCTAACAAAGAGACTGCCTATTTCCCCCTCTTCTCTTCTCTCACCCTTTCCTTCCTTCCTTCCCCTCCCCTGTTTCCCTATCTCCATTCCCTCTCAGACACAGCCTCTTCCTATCACCTCCTCCTCCTCTCCCTCTCACATTTTCTTTCCTCCCCCTCCTCCTCCTTCCCGTCTTCTTTTCCTCCTCCTCCTCTCACACTTTTCGCCCTCCCCTCCTCCTATCTTCTTCTCCTCCTCTGACACTTTCCTCTCAGACCCAACCTACCTTACCCACACCTCCTTTCATCTCCTCCCACACTTTCCTTCCCCCACCTTACTCCTCACACCCCACCCCCACCCCACCTCACCCCACCCCCACCCCACCCCACCTCACGCACCCCAGCAGTCAATCACATAACTAGTTCCTTTAAGCGGGTCCTTGATGCCATCCTCACACACTCTCTGGTCTACACCGAGGCTTGTAAAGGTCCCTCACCATTCGGCACAACCCTTGAACACCCTTCCTGAGCCGTCTTAAATCAATTCACTGTTGACTGTCAAAGTGTAAATATCTATCTAATGTGTATCTAATTATCTAGTTATCTGTCTGTCTATCGATATTTTCTCACTAGTCTGTCTGTCTGTCTGTCTGTCTGTCTGTCTGTCTGTCTCCTTACATCTATAAAGCCTTCTCCAGCGTCGTTGCAATTAATATTATCATCCCTAACTGAACTATATACCCAGACTAGACAAAACTATATTCCAGTCTTGCTGATAAACGTCACTAAAGTTATTAAATTATAAAACTAAATATTGTGTTATGGCTTCAGGTAACTCGAGTATTATTTATAGAGACAAAATGTATATGATAGTTTGATTTAAGAGGGCAGCCATTGTTGTTGATATGAGGGCAGCCATTGTTGTTGATATGAGGGCAGCCATTGTTGTTGATATGAGGGCAGCCATTGTTGTTGATATGAGGGCAGCCATTGTTGTTGATATGAGGGCAGCCATTGTTGTTGATATGAGGGCAGCCATTGTTGTTGATATGAGGGCAGCCATTGTTGTTGATATGGGGGCAGCCATTGTTGTTGATGAGGGCAGCCATTGTTGTTGATATGGGGGCAGCCATTGTTGTTGATATGAGGGCAGCCATTGTTGTTGATATGAGAGCAGCCATTGTTGTTGATATGAGAGCAGCCATTGTTGTTGATATGAGGGCAGCCATTGTTGTTGATATGAGGGCAGCCATTGTTGTTGATGAGGGCAGCCATTGTTGTTGATGAGGGCAGCCATTGTTGTTGATATGGGGGCAGCCATTGTTGTTGATATGAGGGCAGCCATTGTTGTTGATATGAGGGCAGCCATTGTTGTTGATATGAGGGCAGCCATTGTTGTTGATATGAGAGCAGCCATTGTTGTTGATATGAGAGCAGCCATTGTTGTTGATATGAGGGCAGCCATTGTTGTTGATATGAGGGCAGCCATTGTTGTTGATATGAGGGCAGCCATTGTTGTTGATATGAGGGCAGCCATTGTTGTTGATATGAGGGCAGCCACTGTTATTGATATGAGGGCAGCCATTGTTGATGATATGAGGGCAGCCATTGTTGTTGATGAGGGCAGCCATTGTTGATGATATTATGCCTAACTAACTTGGACACAGAGAGACTACAACCCCCCCCCTCCCCTTTCCGTCCCCCCAGAGCTGGCATAGTTGTAGGATGTCAAAGGTCAGAGGTCAAGGTCATCATCTAGCGAGTGTTTTTACCTCCTTGTGTATGAGTTGTAAATAATACTGGGATAAAAATACTTAAACAAAATTATATTCCCTACAGTCTATCCTGGATGCTCAATTGTCCCGTCTCCCACAAACACGATTTATTCTATTCCTTCACTTTAAAAGGGGATTCTAATCTGATTTCTTCGTTTCTGAAATACATTTGATTCTTCAATTTGCCCTCCTGAGCGTGAGTGGGTCTCTCCCTCTCCCCTTTCGTATATTCTGCAGAAAAGGAAAGTGATTTCACCTTATTTCCTCGAGTCCATTTGTCACTGGGTATCTTTTATGTGTATAGTCTCCCTCTTTCTCCTACACACACAAACACACACACACACACCAAACACACACACACACACCAAACACACACACACACACCAAACATACACACACACACACACACACACACACACACACACACACCAAACACACACACACACACCAAACACACACACACACACACCAAACAAACACACACACACACAGAGTTTTATATTAATTTACTGAATGGGTGGATTATACTGCTTTAGTGAGCGAGTTAGCAGTATCATCCCCCAACTCAACCTCACCACAACTCCTCCTCATCTCACCCCAACTCATCCTCATCTCACCCCAACTCCTCCTCACCTCATCCTCATCTCACCCCCAACTCCTCCTCACCTCATCCTCATCTCACCCCCAACTCCTCCTCACCTCATCCTCATCTCACCCGCAACTCCTCCTCGCCTCATCCTCATCTCACCCCAACTCCTCCTCACCTCATCCTCAACTCACCCCAACTCCTCCTCACCTCATCCTCATCTCATCTCAACTCCTCCTCACCTCATCCTCATCTCATCTCAACTCCTCCTCACCTCATCCTCATCTCACCCCCAACTCATCCTCACCTCATCCTCATCTCACCCCAACTCCTCCTCACCTCATCCTCATCTCACCCCAACTCCTCCTCACCTCATCCTCATCTCACCCCAACTCCTCCTCACCTCATCCTCATCTCACCCCCAACTCCTCCTCGCCTCATCCTCATCTCACCCCCAACTCCTCCTCACCTCATCCTCATCTCACCCCCAACTCCTCCTCACCTCATCCTCATCTCACCCCCAACTCCTCCTCACCTCATCCTCATCTCACCCCCAACTCCTCCTCACCTCATCCTCATCTCACCCCCAACTCCTCCTCACCTCATCCTCATCTCACCCCCAACTCCTCCTCACCTCATCCTCATCTCACCCCCAACTCCTCCTCGCCTCATCCTCATCTCACCCCCAACTCCTCCTCACCTCATCCTCATCTCACCCCAACTCCTCCTCACCTCATCCTCATCTCACCCCCAACTCCTCCTCGCCTCATCCTCATCTCACCCCCAACTCCTCCTCGCCTCATCCTCATCTCACCCCAACTCCTCCTCACCTCATCCTCATCTCACCCCCAACTCCTCCTCGCCTCATCCTCATCTCACCCCCAACTCATCCTCACCTCATCCTCATCTCACCCCAACTCATCCTCACCTCATCCTCATCTCACCCCAACTCCTCCTCACCTCATCCTCATCTCACCCCCAACTCCTCCTCGCCTCATCCTCATCTCACCCCCAACTCCTCCTCACCTCATCCTCATCTCACCCCCAACTCATCCTCACCTCATCCTCATCTCACCCCCAACTCCTCCTCGCCTCATCCTCATCTCACCCCCAACTCATCCTCACCTCATCCTCATCTCACCCCCAACTCCTCCTCGCCTCATCCTCATCTCACCCCCAACTCCTCCTCGCCTCATCCTCATCTCACCCCAACTCCTCCTCACCTCATCCTCATCTCACCCCCAACTCCTCCTCGCCTCATCCTCATCTCACCCCCAACTCCTCCTCACCTCATCCTCATCTCACCCCCAACTCATCCTCACCTCATCCTCATCTCACCCCCAACTCCTCCTCGCCTCATCCTCATCTCACCCCCAACTCATCCTCACCTCATCCTCATCTCACCCCCAACTCCTCCTCGCCTCATCCTCATCTCACCCCCAACTCCTCCTCGCCTCATCCTCATCTCACCCCAACTCCTCCTCACCTCATCCTCATCTCACCCCCAACTCCTCCTCGCCTCATCCTCATCTCACCCCCAACTCATCCTCACCTCATCCTCATCTCACCCCCAACTCATCCTCACCTCATCCTCATCTCACCCCCAACTCCTCCTCGCCTCATCCTCATCTCACCCCAACTCCTCCTCACCTCATCCTCATCTCACCCCCAACTCCTCCTCGCCTCATCCTCATCTCACCCCCAACTCATCCTCACCTCATCCTCATCTCACCCCCAACTCATCCTCACCTCATCCTCATCTCACCCCCAACTCCTCCTCACCTCATCCTCATCTCACCCCAACTCCTCCTCACCTCATCCTCATCTCACCCCCAACTCCTCCTCGCCTCATCCTCATCTCACCCCCAACTCCTCCTCGCCTCATCCTCATCTCACCCCCAACTCATCCTCACCTCATCCTCATCTCACCCCAACTCCTCCTCACCTCATCCTCATCTCACCCCCAACTCCTCCTCGCCTCATCCTCATCTCACCCCCAACTCCTCCTCGCCTCATCCTCATCTCACCCCCAACTCATCCTCACCTCATCCTCATCTCACCCCAACTCATCCTCGCCTCATCCTCATCTCACCCCCAACTCCTCCTCGCCTCATCCTCATCTCACCCCCAACTCATCCTCACCTCATCCTCAACTCACCCCAACTCCTCCTCACCTCATCCTCATCTCACCCCCAACTCATCCTCACCTCATCCTCATCTCACCCCCAACTCATCCTCACCTCATCCTCATCTCACCCCAACTCCTCCTCACCTCATCCTCATCTCATCTCAACTCCTCCTCACCTCATCCTCATCTCATCTCAACTCATCCTCACCTCATCCTCATCTCACCCCAACTCCTCCTCACCTCATCCTCATCTCATCTCAACTCCTCCTCACCTCATCCTCATCTCATCTCAACTCATCCTCACCTCATCCTCATCTCACCCCAACTCCTCCTCACCTCATCCTCATCTCACCCCCAACTCATCATTTCAACCTCACATTTTTTTCCTCCAGCTTCCACCTCACCTCCAGCCCCCCCCCCCCCCCTCCTCATTACCCTGGGCACACCTCATTAACTTTGCAAGCAATTACGTCTCCCCAAGTACAGGGTAAATTCCTCATGCTGGTGTGGCAATGTGAGAGGGGTGAAGGAGGGGGTGGTGGAGTGAGGGAGGGGGTGGTGGAGTGTGAGAGGGGGTGGTGGAGTGTGGGAGGGGGTGTGGGAGGGGGTGGTGGAGTGAGGGAGGGGGTGAGGGAGTGTGGGAGGGGTTGGTGGAGTGTGGGTGGTGGAGTGTGGGAGGGGTTGGTGGAGTGTGGGAGGGGGTGGTGGAGTGTGGGAGGGTTGGGGGAGTGTGGGAGGGAGACGGTATGGAGGTAAGGAAAGAGTGAGGGAGTTGAATGGAGGAAAAGGTGAGGGAAGGAGACAGGAAGATATGGGAGGAAAGAGGTAATAAGGGAGGGAAAAAGGAAGAAGCTAGGGAGTGAATGAGAGAAGGAAAGAGAGAATGGGGAAGAAGGGAGTTAGGGGTGAAAGGAATTCTATGCAAGATGGAAAGAAAAGAAAAGAAGGAGAGAGGGAGAAGAGGCAGAGATAGGAAGGGACGGAAGAAGGGAGACGGGAGTTAGGAAGAGAAAAGGAGAGGGGGAGGGAGTGATGGAAGAGAGAGGTAAGGAGAAAAAAAGAAAGAGAGGGAAGTCAGAAAAAGAAAAAGAGGGGACTTGATAACCACTTCAATCAGTCAGGTCAAAAGAGGCACACACTGACCTTATTAAGAAGAGTCAAAATAAGTGTTAACAAAACAAGACCCACTTCCTGGTAACCATTACAGAGAGAGAGAGAGAGAGAGAGAGAGAGAGAGAGAGAGAGAGATAGAACCCTCCCAAAATAAAAACATTAATTATTCACTATTCAGCTCCTCGCCGACCCACAGCTATTCACCTGGCCGGTAGATACACTAATCACCTACATAATCAATCAACACACAAAACGCTTCTACTACTGGTGCTGCTGTTCCTCCCGCCAGATGATCCACGAAAAAAGAAAAAAAAAAAATTCTCCCCAAACAAACATATCGGCAGAGCTCATCAGGGTGGTATTTTTTGGTGCTGTTTGCTAGAGCGCGTTCAGTGTCTAGCCAGGCTGGGGGGGGGGGGGGGGTGTGCTGGGTCTTCCTGGGTCACCGGGTAAAGGGGGTTTATATCTAGTTATGTTTCGGGGGAATTTGTTAAGGTACTGTGCTGTTATTGGTGTTGTAATTGTGTTGGTGTTGTTATTATTCTTGTTGTTATTGTTGCTGTTGTTGGTGTTATTATTCTTGTTGTTATTGTTGTTGTTGTTTATATGGGGGGAACTTAGGTGATTAAAGTGTGTAATTAATGAGTCAATTGTTATGAGGAGTACAAAAAAAAAAGCTGTTTGTTTTCTAATTATGTTACACTACCACCATCTACCACCAACCACCACCACCACCACCATCACCAACAACCACCACCACCACCTTCACCAACAACCAGTACTATCATCTATCACCAACCACCAACCAACCACCACCACCACCACCACCACCAACCACCATCACCATCATCTACCACCAACCACCACCACCACCATCACCAACAACCACCACCATCATCTATCACCAACCAACCATCACCACCATCACCAATCACCAACCACCACCAACCAACCACCACCACCACCATCACCACCAACCAGTACCACTACCACAGCTACCAACCACCTGCGTGAACAAATAAACACTAGCTAATATTAAAGTTGTAGTGGTGAAGGGTATGGGGGTAAGGGAAGGGGAGGAGGGGCTGGAGGTAAGGGAAGGGGAGGAGGGTCTGGGGGTAAGGGAAGGGGAGGAGGGGCTGGAGGTAAGGGAAGGGGAGGAGGGGCTGGAGGTTGTGCTAGTGAAAGTAAGGGGAGGGGAAGGGGCTGGAGGTTGTGCTAGTGGAGGTAAGGGAGGGAGGGGAGGGGCTGGAGGTAAGGGAAGGTGAGGAGGGGTTGGAGGTAAGGGAAGGGGAGGAGGGGCTGGAGGTAAGGGAAGGGGAGGAGGGGCTGGAGGTAAGGGAAGGGGAGGAGGGGCTGGAGGTTGTGCTAGTGAAAGTAAGGGGAGGGGAAGGGGCTGGAGGTTGTGTTAGTGGATAAGGGATGGAAGAGGAGGGGCTGGAGGTTGTGCTAGTGGAGGTAAGGGAGGGAGGGGAGGGGCTGGAGGTTGTGTTAGTGGATAAGGGATGGAAGAGGAGGGGCTGGAGGTTGTACTAGTGGAGGTAAGGGGAGGAGGAGGGGCTGGAGGTTGTGTTAGTGGATAAGGGATGGAAGAGGAGGGGCTGGAGGTTGTACTAGTGGAGGTAAGGGGAGGGGAAGGGGCTGGAGGTTGTACTAGTGGAGGTAAGGGGAGGAAGAGGAGGAGGGGCTGGAGGTTGTACTAGTGGAGGTAAGGGAAGGAGGAGGAGGGGCTGGAGGTTGTGCTAGTGGAGGTAAGGGGAGGAAGAGGAGGGGCTGGAGGTTGTACTAGTGGAGGTAAGGGGAGGAGGAGGAGGGGCTGGAGGTTGCACTAGTGGAGGTAAGGGGAGGAAGAGGAGGGGCTGGAGGTTGTGCTAGTGGAGGTAAGGGGAGGAAGAGGAGGGGTTGGAGGTTGTACTAGTGGAGGTAAGGGGAGGAGGAGGAGGAGGGGCTGGAGGTTGTACTAGTGGAGGTAAGGGGAGGAAGAGGAAGGGCTGGAGGTTGCACTAGTGGAGGTAAGGGGAGGAGGAGGAGGAGGGGCTGGAGGTTGTGCTAGTGGAGGTAAGGGGAGGAAGAGGAGGGGTTGGAGGTTGTACTAGTGGAGGTAAGGGGAGGAGGAGGAGGGGCTGGAGGTTGTGCTAGTGGAAGAAAGGAACAAGAGGAAAGAAAAGATAAACGGTAAATGGACAGAATAAATAAATAGATAAATATAAAAACAGAAAAAAACGAAAATCAAAAGAAAAACAAAATCACCGGAAGCAAGAATTAACTATTAAGAAAAAATTCAGACAATAACCAACGTGACTTTTTTCCCACGAGAATATGTCAAGGATGGTGACCTTTAAGTGTGCGTCAGACATAACTGAACTCAAAGACCACACATACACACACACACACACACACACACACACACACACAGTAGTGAGAGAAATAACAAGAGCTCTAATGGTCCTGGGTTGATGACGATATATGTAAGCAAACACTTAGTAAAGTATGTATGTATGTATGTGTACTCGTATATATGCGTGTATGTATGTATGTATGTATGTATGTATGTATGTATGTATGTATGTGTACTCGTATATATGCGTGTATGTATGTATATATGTATGTATGTATGTGTACTCGTATATATGCGTGTATGTATGCATGTATGTATGTAAGTAAGTATGTATGTATGTATGTATGTATGTATGTGTGTGTGTGTTGTTGTTGCTATTCTTACTGTTGTTACTGATTTTTCTTTGTTGTTGTTGTTGTTGTTTTTGTTGTTGTTGTGGGTAAGACAGAAGGAGTGTGAGTGGCAGGGCAGGTCAAGGGCGGTGAACGACTTCAGGTATATAAGGTCACCGTCTTGACCCTCCCACCAGGTGTTCTGTGTGGTCCACTTACTCTGCCCTGTGTGTAGGTTTAGCCCTTTGAGGAAGATGGTTTAGCCCTTTGAGGACGATGGTTAAACCCTTTGAGGATGATGGCTTAACCCTTTGAGGACGATGGTTTATCCCTTTGAGGACGATCATTGAAAAGTTTGGGGATGAAGGTTTAACCCCTTGAGGTCGATGGTTTAACCCTTTGAGGACAACGATTTAACCCTTTGAATACGATGGTTTAACCCTTTAAGGACAACGATTTAACCCCTTGAGGTCGATGGTTTAACCCTTTGAGGACAACGATTTAACCCTTTGAGAACGATGATTTAAACCTTCAGGACTCAAGGGTTTAAAAACACACACCAAGGAATATAAAATAAGGACGTCTAACTCTCCCTCATAACCAATGTTTCCAAAGAGTTGCCCCATGTATCGCTATTTGACTCCATTGGCATCATATACTAACCTTAGGGAGTTAGAATTCCTCATTAGATTTTCCTTGATACATAAAAACGCATGTGTGACTAGTGTATATGTGTAAGTAATGTATTCATATATTGTCCTTTTATACATGCTATCAATTGTGTGGTCTCATCTATTTAAATACTTATCCCTTGAGTACGATGACTTTTACCCCTTGAGTACGGGTTTAATCCATTGAATACACTAACTTTCACCCTTTGAGTACGAGTTAAACCACCTGAATACGCCACCTTTAACCCCTTGAATACGACTTTAAAACCAGGATACGATAAATGTAACTCCTTGAGTACAACTTTAACCCCTTGAATACGACTTTAAAACCAGAATACGACAACTTTATCCCCTTTAGTACGACTTTAAGCCCTTGAGTACGACCTTAACCCCCAGAATACGATAACTTTAACCCCTTGAGTACGACTTTAACACCCTTGAGTACGATAACTTTAACCTTTTACGTACGAAGATTTAAGTGTGTCGGATCTCTACACAAGGCATTAGCCACTCACTTCTGACATGTAAGTGGTGGAAGTTCAGGTGAGCAGGTAGAGAAAGAGGTCGTCTGGGGGTGTTGACAAGTTGACGTTACAATGAGGAGGTCTTGAAGGTGTGTAATGAGGGGGAGTAATTACGGTATTCCATCCATAAATAAATATAATGAAGGAACACACAGATGAGAGAGAGAGAGAGAGAGAGAGAGAGAGAGAGAGAGAGAGAGAGAGAGAGAGAGAGAGAGAGAGAGAGAGAGAGAGAGAGAGAGAGAGATTTTATTGTTTACACCACACAAATACATTACTACCCCCAGTTATTACTATTATTCTCTTTGTTCTTCATATTACATACGTCATTCACCCCTTTATCTTCCTCATAATATTTCTCAATCATTTCCCTCTCATCACTCGCCCTCTCATTCATTCCATCATCACCTGTGTTCATTTGTTACACCTGTTTCTATTATTATCTCTCACCTGTTTCTCTCATTCTCTCTCACCTGTTTCTCTCATTATCTCTCACCTATTTCTCTCATTCTCTCTCACCTATTTCTCTCATTATCTCTCACCTGTTTCTCTCATCTGTGTATCTCCCATCATTCTTTAGTATGTGTCTCAGTTATGCTTCTCAGTGCTTCATTTATCACTGTCGATTTATTTACCATCTGTCAATAATAATAATAATAATAATAATAATAATGATGATGATGATGATAATAATGACAACAACAACAACAATAACAATAATAATAATAATAATAATAATAATAATAATAATAATAATTACACCAAAGAAAATTACACCTGAAAATAAAGGTAATCGTTAAGGGTCATTAAGTCTGGCACTACCTTGGCACTATCGTCTAATTTCTTCAAACTTTCCAAGAGTTTTGTTCATAAATATTCAACCACCATCAAGGTTCGTGGCACCTCACAAGCATCGGTTATAGGTTTTATGATCCGGTTAACTGCATCAAGAATCGTCGTTATCGGATCTTATTAACCGGTTACACAAGTACCGGTTAATTGCATCGAGCGTCGCCGTTATGGGGGTCTTTATTAACCGGAATGACGGGAAAAACTCTTGAAATGT
This sequence comes from Homarus gammarus, assembly GCA_958450375.1. Classification (NCBI taxonomy): domain Eukaryota; kingdom Metazoa; phylum Arthropoda; class Malacostraca; order Decapoda; family Nephropidae; genus Homarus; species Homarus gammarus. Next base: position 3,750,579 of record CAUDMG010002282.1, on the reverse strand, counting down.
TGCAGGTTATTTTTAGAGAGAGAGAGAGAGAGAGAGAGAGAGAGAGAGAGAGAGAGAGAGAGAGAGAGGTAAGAATGAAAAACAATAAGACGAAATAGCGAGAAGAAAAAAAAAACGTACAAATGTAAGAAAAACAGAAGAAACTTAAGATAAAAATGGAAACTGGAGAAAAGAATGAATATACGACACAGAAGAACAAGAAAGGGTTAAAAGAGGGGAAAGCGAAAGAGGAAATGGGAGACAATACGAAAGAGAGAGAGAGAGAGAAGAGAGAGAGAGAGAGAGAGAGAGAGAGAGAGAGAGAGAGAGAGAGAGAGAGAGAGAGAGAGAGAGAGAGAGAGAGAAGTAACCAAGAGAAGGAAGAGGATAAGGGGAGTGAGATAGAGTGAGAAAATGAGAGAAAAATAGAGATAGATAGATAAAGAACAAGAGGGGGAGAGAGAAATGAAGTGAGAAAGAAGGGCGAGTGAGATAATGACATTGAATGAGAGGCAGAGGAATCAGGAAATGAAGGAGGAGGGAGGGAGGGAAGGAGGGAAGAAGGAAGGGAGGGTAGAAGGGAGTGAGAGAGAGGAAGAGAACGAGAGGGAGAAAGGAAAGGGAGGTAAATGAATCTGAGAGTGAGTGAAGGGGAGAGGGGAGGAAGGAAGTGAGAGACTATAAGAGTGAGGGAAGGAGTGAGAGCCTGTGAGGGAGGGAGGGAAGGAGTGAGAGCCTGTGAGGGAGGGAGGGAAGGAGTGAGAGCCTGTGAGGGAGAGAGGGAAGGAGTGAGAGCCTGTGAGGGAGGGAGGGAAGGAGTGAGAGCCTGTGAGGGAGGGAGGGAAGGAGTGAGAGCCTGTGAGGGAGGGAGGGAAGGAGTGAGAGCCTGTGAGGGAGGGAGGGAAGGAGTGAGAGCCTGTGAGGGAGGGAGGGAAGGAGTGAGAACCAGTGAAGGAGGGAGGGAAGGAGTGAGAGCCTGTGAAGGAGGGAGGGAAGGAGTGAGAGCCTGTGAGGGAGGGAGGGAAGGAGTGAGAGCCTATGAGGGAGGGAGGGAGGGAAGAGTGAGAGCCTGTGAGGGAGGGAGGGAAGGAGTGAGAGCCTGTGAGGGAGGGAGGGAAGGAGTGAGAGCCTGTGAGGGAGGGAGGGAAGGAGTGAGAGCCTGTGAGGGAGGGAGGGAAGGAGTGAGAGCCTGTGAGGGAGGGAGGGAAGGAGTGAGAGCCTGTGAGGGAGGGAGGGAAGGAGTGAGAGCCTGTGAGGGAGGGAGGGAAGGAGTGAGAGCCTGTGAGGGAGGGAGGGAAGGAGTGAGAGCCTGTGAGGAGGGAGGGAAGGAGTGAGAGCCTGTGAGGGAGGGAGGGAGGGAAGGAGTGAGAGCCTGTGAGGGAGGGAGGGAAGGAATGAGAGCCTGTGAGGAAGGGAGGGAAGGAGTGAGAGCCTGTGAGGGAGGGAGGGAAGGAGTGAGAGCCTGTGAGGGAGGGAGGGAGGGAGAGCCTGTGAGGGAGGGAGGGAAGGAGTGAGAGCCTGTGAGGGAGGGAGGGAAGGAGTGAGAGCCTGTGAGGGAGGGAGGGAAGGAGTGAGAGCCTGTGAAGGAGGGAGGGAAGGAGTGAGAGCCTGTGAGGGAGGGAGGGAAGGAGTGAGAGCCTGTGAGGGAGGGAGGGAAGGAGTGAGAGCCTGTGAGGGAGGGAGGGAAGGAGTGAGAGCCTGTGAGGGAGGGAGGGAAGGAGTGAGAGCCTGTGAGGGAGGGAGGGAAGGAGTGAGAGCCTGTGAGGGAGGGAGGGAAGGAGTGAGAGCCTGTGAGGGAGGGAGGGAAGGAGTGAGAGCCTGTGAGGGAGGGAGGGAAGGAGTGAGAGCCTGTGAGGGAGGGAGGGAAGGAGTGAGAGCCTGTGAGGGAGGGAGGGAAGGAGTGAGAGCCTGTGAGGGGGAGGGAAGGAGTGAGAGCCTGTGAGGGAGGGAGGGAAGGAGTGAGAGCCTGTGAAGGAGGGAGGGAAGGAGTGAGAGCCTGTGAAGGAGGGAGGGAAGGAGTGAGAGCCTGTGAGGGAGGGAGGGAAGGAGTGAGAGCCTGTGAGGGAGGGAGGGAAGGAGTGAGAGCCTGTGAAGGAGTGAGGGCCTGTGAGGGAGGGAGGGAAGGAGTGAGAGCCTGTGAAGGAGGGAGGGAAGGAGTGAGAGCCTGTGAGGGAGGAGGGAGGGAAGGAGTGAGAGCCTGTGAGGGAGGGAGGGAAGGAGTGAGAGCCTGTGAGGAAGGGAGGGAAGGAGTGAGAGCCTGTGAGGGAGGGAGGGAAGGAGTGAGAGCCTGTGAGGGAGGGAGGGAATGAGCCAGTGTTAGCCCACAGTCAACAAGGGGTGGGTGGTGTGTTCGGACCCACCTCCTGTTGACACAATCACCACCACATTTCCTGCATATCATCATTGTCTCCTTACTGGACAGGCTCCTGGTTGCTCTCCCTTCCCTTAGTGAGTGTGTGTGTGTGTGTTGGGGGGGGGGGGGGGGGTGAGAGGTCTCTTATTGGGGAACAGGGAAGGTCAGTTACCCTTAGTGGGCAGGTACCGCAGTGTGGGTGGGTGTGTGGACGTGGGCAGTGACCATAATTAACAAAGGGGGAGATCAGCCTCAGTGAACACGGGAATCATTCTTTACGTGGGATTTATCTAAACCAGGCAAGAAAGTCACCATTACTGGACAAGAAGGTCACCCTTAATGGGGAGGAAGGTTACTTTAAATAACTACACACAACAAACGTCGTTTCGTCTTTAACTCAACGTTTTACAATTAACTAATTATAATCACGAGTATAAAAAGTGATTATTTCAGAAACTTTTCCCACAACTCACTCCCGTAATGTGACAACTATCACTCACCTCCGGGTTTATTACCCCAAACGTCACCTATGACGTCATCGCGCAACGATGACGTTAGCAGCGAGCTGGAACTAACCCGGACTGACTATGACGTAATGGTTTACCTGGTTAACACGCGTCAAACGAGTTAACCTTTACCACTTGTTTGCGCTGTGTAGCTACAACACACGCACACGTTATCTTTATTTCCCCAACAGCCACCACATCTAATAATGGCCTCATTGGGGAAAGTAAACGCTTGGCTATTTTTAAGGTCTCTCTCTCTCTCTCTTTTCCATTGCTAATCTTTAGTGCTGGCGTCAGTATGTCATTCGTTCTATCTCACCTCAACATTCCCTGACACACACACACACTGTAGTCTCCCTCACCATCTCACCGTTAACGAAGACGACAACACTCCCGACCAAACACGTGTACTAGTATTTCCTCCCCACCCCACAACACACACCTTTAACAGGACATCTTCACAACCCACCTATGTTAAGTTCTCGTGTTATAAATCCAGGTAAGATTGTGATTATAAAGGTTGATTGAATGAGTCATGGCACAGGTGAGTAAACGAGTATGTAAGCTAGAGGTAAACATAATGAAGGTGTTTGTACTACATCAGGTATACAAGGTCAGGTGAGAACAACACTGATGATAATGTTTATTTCAACATTTCTTTAACATCCACTAAGGCCTTCAACACACACACACCTTATATCGACAACTCTATATATAGTCAACATTACGTGACAAAGTTGATACTGTATTTTATCATTTTACAACACGTAGATAAACTTAAACACTGTACAAAGACTTTTAACCTAACCTAACATAACCTAACCTAAAGAACCTACCCAAACCTAAAGAACCTACCCTAACCTAACCAAACATAACCTAACCTACCCTAACCAAATATAACCTAACCAAACATAACCTACCCTAACCTAACTTAACTTAAGCAAACCTAACCTAACCTAACGAACCTAACCTAACCTAAAGAACTTACCCTAACCTAAAGAACCTAACCTAACCAAATATAACCTAACCAAACATAACCTACCCTAACCTAACTTAACGTAACCAAACCAAACCTAACCTAACCTAACCTAACCTAACCTAAAGAACTTACCCTAACCTAAAGAACCTACCCTAACCTAACCTAACCAAACATAACCTAACCTACCCTAACCAATAGAACCTACCCTAACCTAACCAAACATAACCTAACCTACCCTAACCTAACCAAACATAACCTAACCTAACTTAACGTAACCAAACCTAACCTAACCCTTTCAAACATACAGTGCTACAATAAACTGAGCACTGAGACCTGACCAAAGCTATACTGTGACCATTCCTTTATAATCCTTGTGCTCTATTGCTCTAAGGGCCAGTATGGCTCGCTCTATTAACTTCCCGCAGCAATATTCCTCTTGAAGCCACTACACCCAAGATAGCCGCCTCCTCACACGATGTACATGGAGAGAGAGTGAGAGAGTGAGGGAGGGGGGGAGGGAGAGAGGGAGAGGGGGAGGGAGAGAGGGTCCACGCACTACTTCCTGAGGGCAAAGGAATGTGGGTGTGTGTGGGTGTGTGTAGGTGGTGCGGGTGTGTGTAGGTGTTGTGTGTGTGTGTGTGTGTGTGTGTGTGTGTGTGTATACGTTCGCAGGTGAGGCTCATGACGTCGCCAGATGAATCCTTCTACAAATAGAAGTCCTGTTGCCTCAAGAAATGATGACCTCACTAGGGGAAAGGTCACGCCAGGGTTAGCTCCCGAGAGATAATTATCAGATATGGCCAGTGCTATGTGTGGTCTTGGGTATGTGAGTTTGTTGACCAAACTGGAGTGGTCCATGGAAGAATTGGCGAGGGCCAAGGAAGAAATTGAGAGGGCCACGTTGGAGAACCTGAAATTAAAGGAAGAGCTGGCTAGGTTAAAAGGGGAAGATGGACAGGGAAAGCCAGTGTCTGACGAAAACTTAAGGGAGTGGAAAGTTGTGAGTAGTGGGAAGACGAAGCTGGTGGTGAAGAAGTACACCAAGGATACGACAACAACAGCTAAGTGTACCAACCCGTTCAGTCCCTTGATAGACGAATTGGACGTTAGTACAGTCAGGGACAGGGATGACAAGGAAGGTATAAAAACTTTAATTGTTGGTGACTCACAGGTAAGGTACATGGACAGGGCCTTTTGTGGTAAAAACAAAAATAGGATGAGGGTGTGTTTGCCAGGAGCTGGGGTGGGGGATATAATTGACAGGATGGACAATATCTTGTCTGGTAATGGGAACAAACCCATTATCTGCCTCAGTGCAGGAGGCAATGATATTGGCCGGTGTAGGAGCGAGGAGTTTCTTGATAAGTTCAAGGCAGCTATAGATAGTATTAGGACTAAGGGAAGGATCCCTATCATATGCGGTGTCCTGCCTAGAAGGAGAGTTGGCAGTGAATGATTCTCAAGGGCAGTTGGTGTCAACGACCGTCTTGACAGATATTGCAAGTCAATATCAGTCCCATTCATTAACAACTGGGACAACTTCTATGGCAGAAGGGACCTTTATGCTAGGGATGGGGTGCACCTGTCTAGGGATGGAGTAGCAACCCTGGCTGGGGCTCTAGAGGGGGCAGTTCAAAAGATATGGAAGTCTTTAAACTGCTAGGAGAACATATGAGTGCGGGGGTAGAGGAGACTGCAGTGGGAGCGGGTAAACATAGTGAAAGATTACAGGGAAATAGTGTTAGGAATGATGACAAAACTAAATTAGACAGGGAGTTTAAAACTAAACGCGGTAAGGGGAGGACTCAGAACACGACTAACTTAAATGTATACTACGCGAACAGTAGAAGTATAAGAAACAAAATGGATGATATTAGGGCCTTGGTATGTACCGAAAAAATCGATAAAATTGCATTCACTGAAACATGGATCAACCTAGACACACGTGAGTTACCAGTCGAATACCAAATTGCGGGTTACAAACTGTTCCATACCAATAGGCAGACCAGGAAAGGAGGCGGAGTAGCAATCTATGTTAGGGATAATCTGAAGTGTGAAATAAATAAGGAAATAAAAACTGAGCGGAATACAGAAACAATTTGGATAGAATTAATCAAGTCAAAGAGCGACTTATCTGGGATGAAATGCGCAGGGCTTCCATACACAACAAAGTCTGTATAGTAGGCGACTTTAACCTTGGCCAAATAGATTGGACTGACCTTACAGGAAATTCAGAATCAGAGGATTTTCTCGAGACGATCCAGGACTGTTTTCTAAGTCAACATATAACCGAACCCACACGGGGTAATAATATACTCGATTTAGTTCTGTCAAACAGAGAAAACCTCATTAGCAGGGTCGAGGTAGGGAACGAACTTGCAAACAGCCATCACAAAGAAATTAGATTCCAGTTAGATTTTCAGGGCAGACGTAAGGAAAATTCCACTAAAGTACCAGATTTCAGAAGGGCGAACTTTGACAGTTTAAAGGGGCAGCTGAGAGAGGGGGTGTTGCGCTTGGCCGTGAACCTGACAGATGACACGGACCTGATAACGAGATCTGAGATTGCCGAGTTCCACGACAATTTAAATAGTGAGTTACTTAATGCACAAAGGCAGAACATACCATACAAAAAACTCAGATCAGACAACAATGACCCTAAATGGATAAATAATTATTTAAAGAACATCATTGGCCAAAGGAAGGCTATAGGTAGAAGGATAAATCGTGGCGAAATTCACCTCCGGGACTATTATAGGGTATTGGCGAGTAGGGTTAAAACCGAGATAAGGAAAGCAAAGAGGAATAATGAGGTAAGGATAGCAAGGGAGGCGAAGACAAACCCCAAAGGATTCTACCAAATGTATCAAACTAAAACACGAGAAAAGATTGGACCAATACGGTCAGACACCGGCGAGCTCACTGATAACGACAGAGAAATGAGCAATAATTTGAATAAATATTTTTCAACAGTTTTCACCACCGAAAATTTAAACATGATACCCGAGGCACCGACTCTATTCAGAGATAGTGAAGAAAACAAATTAAGTGAGATAGTAGTGACTAGTAACGATGTTAGTAAGCAAATAGACAAACTAAAGCCTAATAAATCACCTGGTCCCGATGAGATATTTGCCAGATTATTAAAGGAATGTAAGGAAGAGCTTAGTATGCCCTTAGCAAAATTGATTAACATATCCTTAAAAACAGGTGTAGTACCGATTTTCAAGAAGAGGGATAGATCCTTATCCTCTAACTACCGCCCAATCAGTCTAACATCAATAGTAGGCAAATTACTGGAAGCAATCATTTCAAACTCTATTCGAAATCACCTGGAGAAGCACAGATTGATCAATGATTCCCAGCATGGCTTCACAAGCGGACGTTCTTGCCTAACTAATCTATTAACATTCTTTTCATCAGTTTTCGAATCGGTGGACGAGGGGCACAATTATGATGTGGTATATCTCGACTTTAGCAAAGCCTTCGACAGAGTCCCCCACGAAAGACTAATTAGAAAGGTAGAAACTCATGACATCAAAGGTGACATCCTTAAATGGATTAGGGCGTGGTTACAGGACAGGAAACAGCGAGTGAGCATTAACAGCACTAAGTCCCATTGGAGCAACGTCACAAGTGGAGTTCCCCAAGGCTCAGTACTTGGACCATTATTATTTATTATATACATAAACGACATAGATATCGGCATAGACAGCAACATAAGTAAATTTGCTGATGACACTAAAATAGGACGTGTTATTAAATCTGACGAGGACTAAGCAAAACTACAGGAAGATCTAAACAAATTTTTCGAATGGTCTGAAAAATGGCAGATGAAATTCAACGTGGACAAATGTAAAGTACTCAGTATAGGAGATGTAAACAGGGAAACCAGATACCAGATGAACAACGATGCCATAGAGAAATGCGACTGCGAGAGAGATTTAGGAGTAATGATAAGTAGGAACCTTAAGCCAAGTAAACAATGTGTTTTGCTTGTAACAAGGCTAATAAAGTACTTGGATTCATACAAAGGAGTGTTAGTTACAAGACTAGCAAGGTCATCCTAAAACTGTATCTTGCTCTTGTGAGACCACACCTGGATTACGCCGTTCAATTCTGGTCACCGTATTACAGAATGGATATAGAATCCTTGGAAAGAATTCAGAGGAGAATGACAAGACTAATTCCGGGCATTAGGAGCCTTGAGTATAAAGACAGGTTAAAGCATCTTAATTTGCACTCCCTCGAGAGACGTAGAGCGAGGGGCGACCTGATAGAGGTGTATAAGTGGAAGGCAGGGCTAAACAAAGGGGACATTACAAAGGTACTCAAACTATCCAACCAGGAGCGAACTCGTAACAATGGTTTTAAATTAGACAAATTTAGATTTAGGCGTGAAATAGGTAAACACTGGTTTGGAAACAGAGTAGTGGATGAATGGAACAAGTTACCAAATATCATCATTAACTGGAATACGCTGAATAGCTTCAAACATAGGTTGGATGCTTATATGAGCAATAGGGGTTGGGTGTAAACGGGACTGCCCAGTATGGGCCAATAGGCCCGCTGCAGTTTCCTCCATTCTTATGTTCTTACTTTCAAAACCAGTAGTAGCAGGTGTTGGGGGGTCGATATGTTCCGAAATTTTACGTGTAGTGACAGCCCTCATATAGCAATATCTATCGTCCATGGTATCATATTGTTTCCCACAAAGTATACACAGATAGTTGTTTTAGCTACTGTACATCTATACTAAAAGTGTACGGGAAATTAACACACCTCAGTTGATTAATGGTGAATGGAACAGGTAAATGGCGTTACCTGTGTGGGAGTTCGAGTGTGTACTATGACTGATGTGTCGTAAACAAAGGTGTATTGAACCGCCCTCGCATGGCATTTGAACTTTATGCCATCATGAACGTGGGAGAATGTTATTTTCATCCAGCTATGATGAGGAGAATGATAATCTGTGTTAACAAATCGCTGGGTATGTGATGTCAGGTATACTGTACATGACGTCAGGCTCACATAATATAAGTCTCACATAACATAACTCACATAATATAAGGCTGACATAACATAAAACTCACAGAACAAATACCTCACATAACAGATGACTCACATATCAAGGCTCAACAACTTCAGAACTCACATATCAAGACTCACATAACCCCAAACCTCACATTACTAAAAGACTACATTTCTCACAATAGTATATCCACTTAATATATCATGAATAGCTTTCATATGTTTTTAAAAAGTTCACATCGTTACAATTTTTCATTTTTCATTGTTGTTTTTTTTGGGGGGGCGGGGGGGGGGGGGGGGGGGGGCGTTATTCCTTTATTAAATTGTTAAAGCCCAGATGACCAACTATACAACTGAACGTTTCCCATTATTTCTATCGCATCAATTTCATATTTTCCAAAACATTTGATTCCATTTTAGGTTGTCTCAAAATACGACACAGTTAACAGTTCATCACACACATACTATATATAAAACTCTGTGTGTGTGTGTGTGTGTGTGTGTGTGTGTGTGTGTGAGTACTCTATGGTCAGCTGATGTAGATGAAATATATCGATACTAAACAAACGTACTGCTGTCAGAATACCAAGCCATCCCCGTTAATAGCTCACTGTGTCGTTGTGGGGGTGACATCATAATATAGTTTATAATAGGTTCATACACACACACTGTCAGCACCCAATTTGCTAGGACCTCGTAAACCAGACAAAAGGTCATATGTTTATCTGAGTGATGGAGTTTGGAGTGTGATGCTTGCTGTGCCTGTAAAACCAAATGGTAAATCTCTTGTAGAAAAAGGGTAAAATTTCGATATCTCTTACAAGTTCTTCCCCGTTACCATCGTGTGTGTTCTTGATAACTAATAATTCAAGATTGATCAATAATAAATCAAAGTCAGTTTATACATTAAAGTTTACGGTGGTCGAGTGGATATAACGCTCGCTTCGAATCCTATGCATCACTGATTCGATCCCGGGTACTTATCATTACAGTTGGGGGGAAATGCAAGGCTGTCGAGTGTAATGCCATGCCATGTTGCATCTTCCGTACAATGTTAGTAAGACCCACTTTCGCTTATTTAACATAATTACAGGTCACAGGTTCAGGGTCACAGGTTAAAGATTACAGGTCGCAGGAAATGAACACGTTGGCCCTGGTGTGTTCCTCGTTGTACCTATTAAAACCCTAATTACTACGTTGCACACTTGCACTATAATACCCAGAAGCAGACGCACCTGAGCTCTCGTGTGGGCGCCATGCTCTTGTAACTCCACTTCTTGTCTAATATTAGCATTCACAAACATCTATAATTATTACCTTTCACACACACCTGTTTAATATTCACTATTCACACGCCTGGTTAATAATCACCACTGACACACTTATATAACTTTAGTCTGATAATTAAGAGGAACATTCCAACACCAATTAGTTTATACTGACAGAACTTGATCCATTATACAACACAAAGTTAAAAGCAATATTTTCTTTATTTTCTTTTATTCAATTTTCGGCAAGTCGGACCAGCTGGCAGCAGTTACATGTTATTACGACAATACTGAGTTTATTATGCGCTAGAAACAACTGCTGCTCTACAGTTATGATAATCCACACATGTGTGTCGGTATAACGAGACGCACTAGCGCACATACACGCACGTACATTATATATATATATATATCTATATAATATATATATATATATATATATATATATATATATATATATATATATATAAATATATATATATTAGTACACACAGGCACAGACATACATACCAGTATATACATACAGATACACACACACACACACACACACACGCTGAGTAACAATGGCGGCTTATAGCGAGTTTAAACTAGTGCTGTTACACACATACGCACGCACATCCTTGACCACAGAAGGGTCAAGACGTACCTGGCGCTCCTCTCGGAGCAGCCAGGTCAACTGTTAAGTTGGCCCATACCAACCCCCTCCCCTGAACCCTCCTCCCCACGGGAATATCAAGAAGTTCTCGCCAGAAGTTACAAACTTCATTTAGGAAAGGAATGGAACCATTGTTAAACAGAGGTGAACAGTGGTGAACAGTGCTTAAGTCAGTGAGAACAACTCAACAGTAACAGTCATACCCAAGTTAACCTTCACACAGTGAGGTCCCAGGTACCCAGTGATAACGGCCCGTGAGACCCAACAACAACCAGGGATGTGTTAATCCGTCTACGATAGGAAGGCCTGGAACCACACATCACTCATATAACACCATCTGTGAGGGAATTACTACACCACGCCAGGTCCCTCATAACAACATCTGAGGGAACTACTACACCACGTGAGTCCCCTCATAACACCATCTGTGAGGGAACTACTACACCACATGAGGTCCCTCCTAACACCATCTGGGAGGGAGTTACTACACTACGAGTTTGCTGTTCAACACCTACATTAATCTGTATGTTCACTGTATGTTCCTTCACCTTTCTCTAATGAAGGCTTTTGTTAAACCACCAATGTATGTAATAAGTCATTTATGTCCAATGTATATTTTCAGCCTTCGGGCTGCAGAACTTTTTCAATAAACCGTTAATTATTATTATTATTATTATTATTATTATTACACACACACACACACACACACACACTGTAACAATGGCGGCTTATAGCGAGTTTAAACTAGTGCTGTCACACACACACACACACACACACACAGTAACAATGGCGGCTTATAGCGAGTTTAAACTAGTGCTGTCACACACACACACACACACACTGTAACAATGGCGGCTTATAGCGAGTTTAAACTAGTGCTCTCACACACACACACACACACTGTAACAATGGCGGCTTATAGCGAGTTTAAACTAGTGCTGTCACACACACACACACACACACAGTAACAAAGGCGGCTTATAACCAGTTTAAACTAGTGCTGTTACACACACACACACACACACACAGTAACAAAGGCGGCTTATAGCGAGTTTCATCTAGTGCTGGTCTATACTGTCGAGAAAACCCACCCTCCCACAAGACTGTATAACATTGACCAACATACAGCCACGTAATCAAAGGTAACCGGGAAAAAGGCGAGTCATAAAGCAGTTCCGGCCACCCAGTTCTCTACTCTTTATCTACTGATCATAAAAACAGTAGTGGGAAGACAAAGCTTTTGGTGAAGAAGCACACCAAGGATACGACAACAACGACAACAACAGCTAAGTGTACCAACCCGTTCAGTCCCTTGATAGACGAATTGGACGTTAGTACAGTCAGGGACAGGGATGACAAGGAAGGTATAAAAACTTTAATTGTTGGTGACTCACAGGTAAGGTACATGGACAGGGCCTTTTGTGGTAAAAACAAAAATAGGATGAGGGTGTGTTTGCCAGGAGCTGGGGTGGGGGATATAATTGACAGGATGGACAATATCTTGTCTGGTAATGGGAACAAACCCATTATCTGCCTCAGTGCAGGAGGCAATGATATTGGCCGGTGTAGGAGCGAGGAGCTTCTTGATAAGTTCAAGGCAGCCATAGATCGTATTAGGACTAAGGGAGGGATCCCTATCATATGCGGTGTCCTGCCTAGAAGGAGAGTTGGCAGTGAATGGTTGTCAAGGGCGGTTGGTGTTAACGACCGTCTTGACAGATATTGCAAGTCAATATCAGTCCCATTCATTGACAACTGGGACAACTTCTATGGCAGAAGGGACCTTTATGCTAGGGATGGGGTGCACCTGTCTAGGGATGGAGTAGCAACCCTGGCTGGGGCTCTAGAGGGGGCAGTTCAAAAGATATCGAAGTCTTTAAACTGCTAAGAGAACATAGGGGCACGGGGGTGGAGGAGACTGCAGTGGGAGCGGGTAAACAAGGCGAAAGATTACAGGGAAATAGTGTTAGGAATGATGACATAACTAAATTAGACAGGGAGTTTAAAACTAAACGCGGTAAGGGAAGGACTCAGAACACGACTAACTTAAATGTATATTACGCGAACAGTAGAAGTATGAGAAACAAAATGGATGATATTAGGGCCTTGGTATGTACAGAAGAAATCGATATAATTGCATTCACTGAAACATGGATCAACCTAGACACACGTGAATTACCAGTCGAATACCAAATTGCGGGTTACAAACTGTTCCATACCGATAGGCAGACCAGGAAAGGAGGCGGAGTAGCAATCTATGTTAGGGATAATCTGAAGTGTGAAATAAATAAGGAAATAAAAACTGAGAGGAATACAGAAACAATTTGGATAGAATTAAGCGACGGTCGGGAAAAATTAATCACAGGAGTAATATATAGACCCCCCAATCTTGACAGAGTCAATGAGCGACTTATCTGGGATGAAATGCGCAGGGCTTCCATACACAACAAAGTCTGTATAGTAGGCGACTTTAACCTTGGCCAAATAGATTGGACCGACCTTACGGGAAACTCAGAATCAGAGGATTTTCTCGAGACGATCCAGGACTGTTTCCTAAGTCAACATATAACCGAACCCACACGGGGTAATAATATATTGGATTTAGTTTTGTCAAACAGAGAAAACCTCATTAGCAATGTCGAGGTAGGGAACGAACTTGCAAACAGCGATCACAAAGAAATTCGATTCCAGTTAGATTTTCAGGGCAGACGTAAGGAAAATTCCACTAAAGTACCAGATTTCAGAAGGGCAAACTTTGACAGTTTAAAGAGGCAGCTAAGAGAGGGGGTGTCGCGCTTGGCCGTGAACCTGACAGATGACACCGACCTGATAACGAGATCTGAGATTGCCGAGTTCCACGACAATTTAAATAGTGAGTTACTTAATGCACAAAGGCAGAACATACCATACAAAAAACTCAGATCAAACAACAATGACCCTAAATGGATAAATAATTATTTAAAGAACATCATTGGCCAAAGGAAGGCTATAGGTAGAAGGATAAATCGTGGCGAAATTCACCTCCGGGACTATTATAGGGTATTGGCGAGTAGGGTTAAAACCGAGATAAGGAAAGCAAAGAGGAATAATGAGGTAAGGATAGCAAGGGAGGCAAAGACAAACCCCAAAGGATTCTACCAAATGTACCAAACTAAAACACGAGAAAAGATTGGACCAATACGGTCAGACTCCGGCGAGCTCACTGATAACGACGGAGAAATGAGCAATAATTTGAATAAATATTTTTCAACAGTTTTCACCAGCGAAAATTTAAACATGATACCCGAGGCACCGACTCTATTCAGAGATAGTGAAGAAAACAAATTAAGTGAGATAGTAGTGACTAGTAACGATGTTAGTAAGCAAATAGACAAACTAAAGCCTAATAAGTCACCTGGTCCCGATGAGATATTTGCCAGAGTATTAAAGGAATGTAAGGAAGAGCTTAGTATGCCCTTAGCAAAGTTGTTTAACATGTCCTTAAAAACAGGTGTAGTACCAGAATCCTGGAGGATAGCGAATGTAATACCGATCTTCAAGAAGGGGGATAGATCACTATCCTCTAACTACCGCCCAATCAGTCTAACATCAATAGTAGGCAAATTACTGGAAGCAATCATTTCAAACTCTATTCGAAATCACCTGGAGAAGCACAGATTGATCAATGATTCCCAGCATGGCTTCACAAGCGGACGTTCTTGCCTAACTAATCTATTAACATTCTTTTCATCAGTTTTCGAATCAGTGGACGAGGGGCACAATTATGATGTGGTATATCTCGACTTTAGCAAAGCCTTCGACAGAGTACCCCACGAAAGACTAATTAGAAAGGTAGAAGCTCATGGCATCAAAGGTGACATCCTTAAATGGATTAGGGCGTGGTTACAGGACAGGAAACAGCGAGTGAGCATTAACGGCACTAAGTCCCATTGGAGCAACGTCACAAGTGGAGTTCCCCAAGGCTCAGTACTTGGACCATTATTGTTTATTATATACATAAACGACATAGATATCGGCATAGACAGCAACATAAGTAAATTTGCTGATGATACTAAAATAGGACGTGTTATCAAATCTGACGAGGACTCGGCAAAACTACAGGAGGATCTAAACAAATTTTTCGAATGGTCTGAAAAATGGCAGATGAAATTCAACATTGACAAATGTAAAGTACTCAGTATAGGGAATGTAAACAGGGAAACCAGATACCAGATGAACAACGATGCCATAGAGAAATCCGACTGCGAGAGAGATTTAGGAGTAATGATAAGTAGGAACCTTAAGCCAAGTAAACAATGTGTTTTTGCTCGTAACAAGGCTAATAAAGTACTTGGGTTCATACAAAGGAGTGTTAGTTACAAGACTAGCGAGGTCATCCTAAAACTGTATCTTGCTCTTGTGAGACCACACCTGGATTACGCAGTCCAGTTCTGGTCACCGTATTACAGAATGGATATAGAATCCTTGGAAAGAATCCAGAGGAGAATGACAAGACTAATCCCGGGTATCAGGAACCTTGAGTATAGAGACAGGTTAAAGCATCTTAATTTGCACTCCCTTGAGAGACGTAGAGCGAGGGGCGACCTGATAGAGGTGTATAAATGGAAGGCAGGGCTAAACAAAGGGGACATTACAAAGGTACTCAAATTATCCAACCAGGAGCGAACTCGTAACAATGGTTTTAAATTGGACAAATTTAGATTTAGGCGTGAAATAGGTAAACACTGGTTTGGAAACAGAGTAGTGGATGAATGGAACAAGTTACCAAATATCATCATTAACTCGAATACGCTGAATTGCTTCAAACATAGGTTGGATGCTCATATGAGCAATAGGGGTTGGGTGTAAACGGGACTGCCCAGTATGGGCCAATAGGCCCGCTGCAGTTTCCTCCATTCTTATGTTCTTATTACTAATATTATGTTACTTATTAATTTTTATACGAAAATACTGTTAAATTTTAAACTTATATAGAGGTTTATTTCCATATAAATTTGACTTACTATTAAAATCTATTACCAGATATCATGCCTATTATTATTATTGTTTTTAGCAATTATCAGAAAGTATAATTAATTAGAGTGTTATAAGGGAGTATAATTAATTAGTGTTTTATAAGGGAGTATAATTAATTAGTGTTTTATAAGGGAGTATAATTTATTAGTGTTTTATAAGGGAGTATCAATAATTAGTGTTTTATAAGGGAGTATAAATAATTAGTGTTTTATAAGAGAGTATAAATAATTAGTTTTATAAGGGAGTATAAATAATTAGTGTTTTATAAGGGAGTATAAATAATTAGTGTTTTATAAGGGAGTATAAATAATTAGTGTTTTAAAAGGGAGTATAATTAATTAGTGTTTTATAAGGGAGTATAATTTATTAGTGTTTTATAAGAGAGTATAATTAATTAGTGTTTTATAAGGGAGTATAATTTATTAGTGTTTTATAAGGGAGTATAATTTATTAGTGTTTTATAAGGGAGTATAATTAATTAGTGTTTTATAAGGGAGTATAATTTATTAGTGTTTTATAAGGGAGTATAATTTATTAGTGTTTTATAAGGGAGTATAATTTATTAGTGTTTTATAAGGGAGTATAATTAATTAGTGTTTTATAAGGGAGTATAATTATATAGACTTAGATGGAGGAGAATTATTGTCAGCCTTGAACCTGTGCTTCGTCTCTCCACCACACTGAGGGGTGATGGAGCGTCGAGAAGGAGATCTTACTGGCTTATAGAGTTTTAGAAAGTTATTTAAACTATATTCAGGGAGGATCAAGCACCTTTAAGGAGGTTTAATGCTTTTGGGGGTAATTTTAGGGTAATTTTACGGTATTTTAGGGTATTGACATTTTTTTTTATGAAGGATTTAAGATTCGTGGGTTGTTTTAGGGGGTTTAAATCGGATTTTTTTAAGTATAAGAGTTAAGTTGTTTTAGGATGGTAGGGGTTACAGTGTTTATAAAGGATTTAAGGTATATACGAATTATTTAAGGACGAAGGGGGTGGGGGGGGAGGAGGAGGGGGGAAGGAGGAGAAACGGGTTGGAGAGGAGTGGGATGGGAGGGGGAGGAAAGGGTGGGAGGGGGGAGGGGAAATCCATTCACTTAATCGGGTCGTATTAATTGGCTCATCACCACGACCACTTTTGGAACATCGATATCCCCTTAATGTTACCTCTGGGAGCTATATCACGGAACGAAAGGGGGTGATGGGTGGGGAGAGGTGGTGGGGGGCGCGAGGGGGTGGTGGGGGCGCGAGGTGGTGGGGGCGCGAGGTGTGGAGGGAAATTGGTGGGAGAGCCGAGAGGAAGAGGTGGCAAGAGGTTGGGGAGGGGGGGGGGCAAGGGGATGGGGAGTGGAGAGAGGGCGGGGAGAGGGCAAGGAGGAGTGGTGAGGGGGAGGTGCCATTTTTCACCCCAAATTGTGTGAGTTTTTCCCTGTAGGCCGGTGTTCTGGGAGTGCTTGTGTGTGATGGATGTTGCTAGAGTGTGTCAGGGTAACTGGGAGATGGATTTAAGTGGATAAAGGAAGGATAATGAAGGTATTTAGTGAACTAGATGGATAGAGAGATTAGTGAAGAGAAAAAAAAATGAATTAAATATTGAAGGTGGTAGTAGTGTGTGTGTGTGTGTGTGTGTGTGTGTCAGGGATAATTGGAGGATGGATAATAAGGGATTATTAATAAAGAATAAATATAAAAATAGGCGAGTAAAAAGAATAGTGACAAAATAAATACAAATTAAAATAAATAAATAAATATGAATCTTGGTACATCAGGATTATTCACACATGGATATAAATGGATAAATGCAGATAATTATGAAGTAAATGAATAGGAAATGAAATAGAAAATAAATATGAATAATGTAGAATCCACCAATCCGCTTCTCTCTTCCAATCCATCAATCTCTCCTCTCAACCAGTCCACCAATCCCTTCCTTCAACCAATCCATCAATTCTCTCCTCTTAACCAATCTACCACTACTCTCAACCAATCCACCAATCCCCTCCTCTCAACCAATCTACCACTACTCTCAACCAATCCACCAATCCCCTCCTCTCAACCAATCCACCAATCCCCTCCTCTCAACCAATCTACCACTACTCTCAACACTCTCAACCAATCCACCAATCCCATCCTCTCAACCAATCCACCAATCCCATCCTCTCAACCAATCCACCAATCCACTCCTCTCAACCAATCCACCAATCCCATCCTCTCAACCAATCCACCAATCCCATCCTCTCAACCAATCTACCACTACTCTCAACACTCTCAACCAATCCACCAATCCCATCCTCTCAACCAATCCACCAATCCCATCCTCTCAACCAATCCACCAATCCCATCCTCTCAACCAATCCATCCACTGACATGTTTAATACCTGTCAATCATAACTAAAACACATTAGGATAAAAAAAAAATTTGGTGTTTTGTTTTTGTTTTACATAGAGGTAGAAATAAGTTCACTGTCCTAATTTTCAACTGGTATTTTTTCAGTGTTGGTTCATCATGTACAGGAGTTACATATTGGATGGTAATTACAAACAAATATTTTATGTCTGTAGCTATACATTGGATATACATACATACATACATACATACATACCATCTATACATACATACATTCATACATACATAGAGAAATATATGACTGTTTGTATTACATATTTCTAAATAAAAGTCAATAAACCGTAATGACAACACACACACACACACACACACACACACACACACACACACACACACACACTTCTTAACGCCATAATATCACACAATAACACTCGTATATAACAAACTATATAAAAAAAAACACCCAAACACACTCTCCGTGTAAGGAAATAAATCAAGTACAATTATCCCTGAAATAAGCTGAAATAAAACTTTTTTGTCCTTGTTATTTATCTACACAGAGTTCTTTAGTAATGCTCGTTTAAATAACTAATTCCGACAACTTGTGATTTTTTTTTTAATGCTTCGTTGGTTATTGAAATTAGTTGGTCGGGCGAGGCTATTCGTTCGGCTTCCATCAGCAACAATAGTGATTAAGGTAAACTTTGTTGGGGGAAGGGGGAGTGTTGGGGGAGTGTTGGGGGGAAGGGGGAGTGTTGGGGGGAAGGGGGAGTGTTGGGGGGAAGGGGGAGTGTTGGGGGAAGGGGAGTATTGGGGAAGGGGGAGCTGTGTGGGGGGAAGGGGCAGCTGTGTGGGGGGAAGGGGGAGCTGTGTGGGGGGAAGGGGGAGCTGGGTGGAGTGTGGAGTGTGGGAGAATGAGTGGTGATAAGACAGTGTGGGGAGTAAATAGTGAATGGAGTGTGTGACGGATGGAGTGTGGATATGTGTGTGTGGATATTGTTGTAGATATTAGTGTGGATATTAGTGTGGATATTAGTGTGGATATCGATGTGGATATTAGTGTGGATATCGGTGTGGATATTAGTGTGGATATCGATGTGGATATTAGTGTGGATATCGGTGTGGATATCAGTGTGGATATCGGTGTGGATATTAGTGTGGATATCGGTATGGATATTGTAGAGGAAGGTGGTGGATCAGACAAGGTTGATTGGGAGCTATTGTAAGGTTTCGTCCATTACTGCTGCCAGGCATAAGACTGGGGCGATGAAAAGTGGCGAGAGACAGACAGACAGACAGACAGACAGACAGACAGACAGACAGACAGACACAGAAAGAGACAAACAGACAGCCAGACAGAGAGACAGACACAGAAAGAGACAGACAAACAAACAAACAGACAGATACACTCACACTTTAAATAACAAATTAACGAAAATAAAAATACACAATATAAAATAAACAAGAAAAAATGACGAGAAAAAAAATAAAATAAAAATAAAAAAATATCCCAAGTGAAATTTTATATCATTATAGAAGCCAAATCACAACAGTTATATAGGGAATTAGGTTGTTTAGGTATAGTTAAAGGTTATAGTAGTGTATAGTGTAAAGGGAAGGGTGTTTATATAGGCCTTTCTGTTGACTTAGTATGAGGAACAGCCCAGGAGGAGGAGGATGGAGAGGGGAGGGAGGAGGAGGAGGAAGAGAAGTAAAGAGGAAGAGTAGGGGGAGTAGGAGGACGCTCAGGGCCATACCACAACCACCTCCTCCACACCCGCCCCCTACTACTCGTCCTCACCCACCACTTACTCCCCTTCCCTAACCCCCCCTCTCTCACCACCTACCCCCCCCTCACCACCTACTCCCTCCCCTCCCCCCTCACCACCTACACCCCCTCCCTCACCACCTACTCCCCTTCCCTAACCCCCCTCCCTCACCACCTACCCCCTCCCTCACCACCTACTCCCCCACCACCCCCTTCCCTCACCACCTACCCCCTCCCTCACCACCTACTCCCCTTCCCTAACCCCCCTCCCTCACCACCTACCCCCTCCCTCACCACCTACTCTCCCACCACCCCCTCCTAACCACCTACCCCCCTCCCTCACCACCTACTCCCCCACCACCCCCTCCCTCACCACCTACTCCCCCACCACCCCCTCCTCACCACCTACTCCCCCACCACCCCCTCCTCACCACCTACTCCCCCACCACCCCCTCCTCACCACCTACCCCCTCCCTCACCACCTACTCCCCCACCACCCCCCCCCCACCTACCCCCCCCACCACCCCCCCTCACCACCTCCCCCCACCACCCCCCCTCCCTCACCACCTACCCCCCTCCCCCCCCCCCTCACCACCTACCCCCTCCCTCACCACCTACACCCCCACCACCCCCCTCCCTCACCACCTACCCCCTCCCTCACCACCCTCCCCCACCACCC